>JAUELE010251790.1:0-10819 GCA_031471655.1 Diodora aspera | reverse complement strand
TCATCATCAGCAGCATTATCATCGCTGTTGTTTTCTTGTCATATATTTTTCTTTACAATAGTAAAGCATGCAATAGTAAATAATAATAAGCGTAACTTTTGTCGCTAGCTTTACTTATAATGTTCAAAAGCCGTTGTTGTTGATGTTGTTGTTGTTGTTCATGCTGTTCATGCTGCTGCTGCTGCTGCTGCTGCTGCTGCTGCTGCTGCTGATGATGATGATGATGATGCTATTTTTTATCATTATTATCTGTTATTATTATTAAAATAGTTATGATAATATTTATAATCATAATCATCATAATTACCACAACAGCAACAACAACAACAACAACAACAATAAAAATTATGATGATAGAAGTCTAGTAGCTAATAATAAATAATGAAAATATTTCTGTTGTTGTTCTTATAAGTGGTAATAATAAAAGTTTTTGTTTGTTTGCTGCTGTGTTCTTGTTACTAATAATGCTACTATAGGAGACGGTCGTTATGGCTGATACGTAACAATTGCAACGCCGTTCTCCTGGAGATAGACATTACGGTAGGACGTCACAATATCGGCTACTACGTCACAATTGACTCTATCATTCATGGAGTGACGTATGAACCAGAATAGCGCGTTTTCTATTAACGTCTCGCAGATAGAATTCCAACTCTTTTTTTTTTAGATTGTTGTTTTTTGTTTCCCCGTGAAGGGGAAGTGGGCCGATCCCGGAGGTACTGCAATACCGGGCCAACCCGTGGCGAGAGCGGAGCAAGCTCCTGACTTCTCACCTGTGTCCAAAAATCAGTTTAATATCGAAGTCCCCCAATGGGGGACGTATCAGATATTAAGCTGATAAGAACAGATACTACACTTTGATCTTAGCCAAAAGGCCGAGAAGCGATACCAGGTTTAAACACCTTTTCTCTAAAGTACTTCCTCTCGTCTTTCTTCATTGAGGTAGGGAGCAAATATAAATACAACAGGAAACTAATGTTTTTTTACTTTCAGAACCAACATGATTAAAACTTTTATATACTAATTTATTCTTCAACATTTCACAAATTTTGTGATGAAATATTTCAGAAATAAATTTAAGCCATAATTCTATAAAATTAAAATAAAGCATCTGAATGAGCAAGAGAAACGTACACCAGTCGTCAACAGCTATCCACGCAGGACAGGGAGTTTATCAATAGAGCTATAAATAGCAACTGCCCAACAAAGCTGGCCTGGCTCAGACTGGTGTGAAGTCCCTCAGGCTGTAGACTTGCACAAGTCTATGAGGAATTTCCTACTTTCTAACATTTTATTTAAATATTAAAAAATATCATCTACAAATAAATATCTTCTTAGAACAAATAAATATCTTCTTAGAGACTGCCGTCCTCAGTTATCTAGACTTGATAAATTTTATTGCACAGGAGGCTGAACGTATGGTAAATATATTGTAGTACAGCCTTGGAGCAAGGCTACTTAGGCTGTAACAGTACTTAATCATTTATAACAAGGGAGAGCTGATAAGAGTTTTAGTTTAGTTTGCATATTTAAGTGAAATTTTCTCTTTAACTGACATTTGGAGCAGCGGCTTGTAGATAACAGTACATGTGATTTGAAGTGGTGGCCGATAAAAACATCACAACTGATAAAACAATGTCATTCATGGTCCAGATCTTAGAGCAATCCAGAATGTTAATGGGGAGAATTTTACTATCATGTTTATCAGAAAATACATATACTTTAGCAAACATTCACCTGATTCTGGCAAAACATGCAAACATATTGTTTCGAATTGTCAGCTTTGCATGCAAACTGTACATTTCTACATAAAAATCAAAACAGTTTTCTTTTGGTTTTATATCAATGGAAAATTGACAAATACTAATTTCTTTAATGATCAGGGTAAATGGCAGGGTAGACTAACATTGAGTCCCAGAAATATTCATCTACAAAAATTATTTACTTAAAATATTAAAACCAGAAAAGGAGCCCAGGGATATTCGTAAAAGCTGAGAAATGCTAGACTTGCTGAATATCTAGACTTGGGCAGGCTCCATTATCTTTGTATGATTTAGGATCTGGATGACAGACTAATGGCATAGGTAAAAGGCAGGATTTTTGTATGACAGCAGGTGAACATGTCATCATCATCATCATCGTTATCTTTTTTATAATAATATGACTTGAAGGATTTTTCATCACCATTACTATAGTCTCAGGGATGTGGAAATACCAATTGTCTTCACTTGTCCACGGACAAGTAAACAGCCAAAATCTACTTGTCCGCAGCCTTACTCCACTTGTCCGAAGTTTAACAGCTTAAACCAACCAGAAAACTTCATCTCAACCTTTCATGCATAGTCCCTATCACGCATAGACTTGGATTTTCTTATATGATCCAGCATCAGATTTTATTCCAAACTGTCCAGCCTCATCTTTTCTGATTAGAAACTTATCCATGCTTCCAAAGTAACGTGCATCACAGCGAGGTAAAAAGAAAGTTCCAAAGAGCACCGTGCATTAATTCAAAGCAGTATCACAATGTTGGAAGTTTCCGTAGAGAGGACACAGTGACACTTGCGGAGAATCTAATACTCGCGGTAAGCGCAGTTTTGTTGATTTATTTTAAAACGTAACTAGAATTTTCTACTTGTCCGCGGACGACTAGCGTGAAAAAATTAATTTGCCGCATTCAAAATTTCCCAAGTCGGGCATAGTATTTCCAAACCCCAAATGCGTGTGTCATGCATATTGAGTGAAGTTAAGGGGCAGAGTTTGGCTCGATTACATTTGGATACCAGTTCTCCCTCTACCCGCCATTTCCTCTCTCCCTCCTCTTCCTCGTTTACTCACCTCTGTTTTGTTGTAAGTGCAGGTTCTTGCATAGGAATGATATATCCTCCTCTTACATTCAGATTTATCTCATCCATTTTAGGACGGAAGTAAAACACTCCACCAGTGTCTGTCATACGACGTCCAGACGGGAAATAGAACCAGGTCGTCTGAGGGAAATATGCTGGTATACTCGTAGCATTCTGCAATAGTAACAATAGCAACATAATAAAACTAAAGATACATGACCTAAAATTTCCCTTTGTATGATGTATTCTGTTCATGTATGGATCAATTTGGACTTAAGTGGCAATCAGTGCCTAATAGAGAGCCAGCAAGGACTATCTAGTCAAGGTTGCAAGCATAGGCATATTAGGCTAGTTATATCAATATATACCTTTTGTCAAATTTTAAACCAATGCAAGCTAAAGTGCAATAGACAGGGCAGTGGGAAAACTCTATTGGTAGAGCAACTGTCACTTTTCTTACCTCCACCAACCACCTACAGTCATATGAACTATAAATAACTGGTAATGCACTCAAAAAAGGACCGACCAATTGATTTAGGAGTTTAAGTAGTTTTCAGTAATCTTTCAACCATCCCACCATGGTGAGACCTATATCACATCAAGGATCAGTCTCCAGGTTGAAAGAGAGGCAACAGGACAGGGTTCGAACCACAAACACCAAGGCTGGCTAGTTACTGGGCCAACATGCTCCGTCCCAGGCTCACTTAAAAAATGAAGTAATTATTGTGAAATCTCTTGATAGTTCACACAGTTCTCCTCACCTCCTGTGTTGTTGGGGATATCATAAACGCAGGGCCCCACAGAAATTGGGAGTCAATGCTGTACGTGTTCTTGTCCTCGGGAAACCTTGAAGGAAAGAAATGTTGAATTTGTACGCAGCAAGATTTGAAAGTATTTTAGGTGATATTTGGAGCTGTAATCATGAGCAAAAGTACTTGCCAGATGCTTTACTGCTATTTTCATGAGTCATTTTGGACATTCGTTTCATATTTGAAGAGAATATCAAATCAAATTTCATAATATTTCTGATACTTGTTTCAAGGCTTGTATGACAAAACGTAGTGTCACTGGGTATGTCAAGCCCCCAAGTCCCTTTAATCAGTCTCGGTTTATTGAATGTAAATCACTATGTGTATCGTGTGTTGATAGGCTTACTGGTGTTACTTTATTGGAAAGCTTCAAACCGACCAAACTTGATTTTTCAACATGGCTCCCTGTCACGCCCATTTTTGGGGGTATCGAAGTCAAATGCAATCCCAAACATAAAGATGCTGTATACTAAGTTTCATCAAATTTGATCAATATTTGTGGCCATTAGAGGTGTGATGTGGAATTGTTTATAGACGAACTGACAGACAGATAAACGGGTGGACAGACCACAAGATTTCAACTATACTGACAACTCAACTTGTAATCAAGTAATGAAACAAAAAAAACCTAGAAAGATGATCAATCAATACGCTACTCACTCAACAAATAATGGTCTTGCAACTGTATCACCTCTCACATGACTATTGTGGAACAACGTGTACAGATACGGAAGCAACATGTATCTGATGGTGTACACTTTACGTGTGGAGTTGAGCAGCTCTTCTCCAAAAGCTGTGGGATCTTGATCCTGATAGAGAATGTCATTTGATCAGTCTGACAAAGGCAGCAAATGATAATGGTAATCAAAGACATACTAACTCTCCGGAATTTTCCCGGAAATCAGATCATCCTCAAACATTAAACAATTAAAAAAAGATTTGTATGATTAAAACAATCAATCTTTGATGCAATAGATGTCTGATGTCAATTCACATTCATCACTTTAACAAGCCTCAAATTCTTTCAACCCAAATGTTGTTTTTACTAAGAATATAAGAACATTCTCCATGATATTGAAAGGCTTTCACATACCGGTAATACATTTGTAAAGATCTCTGTGAATATTCAAAGTGTTTTGACACTAGATTTAACAACATGCATTCACATATCAGTTGACCTTTAAAATACCGGTAGTAACAGATGAAATATTTCAATAACATACTGGCAACAGCTCATCGTTATGACTGCGAGAGAACGGGTAAAACGCCCCAAGTTGGTACCATCTTTGACACAGAGTCCCATAGGTTGGACTTCGGAATCCACAAATGTCAGCTCCCACCATGGGAATGCCAAACATATTGAAGCTAAGTATGTCTGAAAATACAAGTGATTTTTGGAGTTTACATGGTTTCGGCAATCTTTCAGCTATATTGTCATGGTGTCACCTTCGTCACGTTGGTGTCAGGGTTCAATCTCCAGGCTGAAAGAGAGGTACCTGGACAGAACTGAACCCATAACAGCCAACAGGTAGATTATTGGGCTGACACACAAACCATCATGCTATCTCACATCCTCCTGGAGATACAAATCTACATTTCAACGTGCACTCTTTCATCATTAGGATATCATAAAGTATAAAATGAAGTATTACCTACCAGAAATGGATTTGTACATGTCATAAAATGTTGCCTTATTATCTCCAGTCCAGTGACCTCCATATTGACCTTGACCCACAAAAGTTGACCTTGAGATTACAAATGGCCGCCTTCCAGGTCTGGCAGCAAGGAGAGCTCTAAAACAAAAACAATTGCATGTAAAATCACACAGAAAGACAAATAAGACAGTATTTCTTCTTGTAGATCATTTAAAGCTGATGCTTGTTATGTATCTCCAAGTTGATAGGCAACCACAAAGTGATTAATTTGGGAAATTGAAATTTAATTTCTTTGGATTCCTGCAAACAATATCAGACTGATATTATTCAATCTCTAGAATCCAAGATACTATTTTTAGATACGCATGAAACATCAAACAATTTAATGCAGATGAACTATAGTCTGACTTTAAATACTCACTGATAAGATGCATTAGTCTCGGTCAAACCATACAGGTTATGGACATTATAAGTTCGCGACAGATACTGCTTTCCTGAGGCACAGGTGGTGTGGGTATCCAGGTGTCCTCCATCAACATCTGAAAACAGATCAACTATCATCAGTACGAAAGCCTACATTTGGTAACAGTTTCACATGGAGGAACAATCTTCCAGCCAAAACACATTTTCATCTGCACTTGAACACTGAATAAAACAAAAATGCGACTGAGCCGAAGAATGAGTGGTTTATTTTTCCTCAGTGACACTAGCACTCCGTATGCACCACAGGATCAATCTGACAACTTGATTACACGGTGGTCATTAAAGAGATTGGGGGTCAAATCAGACATCTACATTTTGCAGTTAACAGATCAGACCAATTTCGGATTTGACCCCTACATCTTTAATCTACATGTGCACGACCACTTGATCAGACCAGCCTTTAGAAACCATTAGATCTACTTCGTCTACTTCCCAGCAGATATGATCATATCATTCCATCTGCCAATACCACATAGATCAGAAGATGTGTTTTGATGAACACCAATGTCCCCTACATGTTTTGCCATGATAAATCTAAGCTGAAGTCTTGGTAGTCTTTCAGTAGGGATGCAATCTGATGACAAAGCATCCTCAAAATCTAGGGTGAGTGAGAGAGTGATTTGAGGTTTTACGTGGCTTTCAGCAATCTTTCAGCAACATCACCACGGTCTCACCAACATCACGTCGGTGTCGGGGCCCCTGTTCTCTGGGCTGAAGTATACTGATGGAAAGAAATTAAGGAAACATTTATTATTTAATATTATCTCAAGTGTTCCACATCAATGTCAAGAGACTTGAAGGATACACCAGATACTGACAGTTCAAGTGTTTCATGTCTGATTACAATACGGAAAATGTTCAAATACATTTTAAAAGTATATAATCAAAGCTGCATCACAAACATGGATGTAGATAATAGCCGGAAGCGGGCAAAATTCATCGGCTGTTGAACTGAAATTTCTGGCTTTCGAATCGGCAAACACCATACAGTACACTTCAAAATCCAAATTTTCTTTTCAATTTGACCGCCTGTCATCTTAAAATGACTGGCTGTTTCTGGTCTTAACTACATTTCTGTAAACACCAAACAATAGCCATATATAGGTTCAAATCGCTCTTTTCATAACAAAAAATCTTTCGCAAACATATAAATGTCATTTTGGACTATAAACTCCACTTTATCAAATGCAAGTCATACTGGCCTCTATTTTTTGAGTCAAAAACGAACACATCATCAACCTGGTTTTGGGCCACATCTGCGCATCGCTATATTCCATAGCCTACCGAATGCGCATTGGTGGCCCGGAATCATCCTTGCAAATCGCTTTTGTTTATCACCTATATCTGTGTGAATCTCGGCTTGAAAAAAATGATGACTCGAAGAATAAAACAAAAACATCGTCACGGTGGTTACAGGGGGCTCCTCTCTCCAGGAAATACGACAGTGACCCGCGCCCAAAAAACATGCTTTTAACACGAGCATGATTATGTCCCTTTAAGTAAAAATAAAATACCTCTGCACTATGGTGACAACCACCTGCAAACTAATTACCATTTACTCTTGGATAATAACATGTTATTGGGTCTTCATGACATAGGCAGGAAGATGTATGGTTTCTATCAGACGTTTTGGTTTTCATTTCCGACCATTAAAAATAATAATAATAATAATAATAATTATTATGTTTGGTTTTCATTCCAACCAGTAATAATAATATTAATAACAACAATAATAATAATAATATTTTTTTGTTTTCATTTTCAACCATTAATAATAATAATAATAATAATAATAATATTTTTTTGTTTTCATTCCAACCATTAATACTAATAATAACAATAATAATAACAGCAACACTAATTTTTAGTTTTCATTCCAAACACTAATAAAAATAATAATAATAATATTGTTATTATTATTATTAACAACTTAAACCTAATCCTTTTATTTATAAGCCAATCTAATCTGAAACTAAATCAGCATCAAAATAGCCCAAGGCTGAAATACGACCTCCTTATGTACCCAGCTCAAGGTAACCCCGCTGTATATAACACATTAGGTTTACTCTCACGTCATAACCTGGCATGAAAATCAAGTACCTCCCAAACTTTCTATTCAACTAACAACAACACTCCAACAAATTTCTATACATCAGAGCTATAAAAGGCCAGAGAGTATACAGTTCTATTGTTGTGGAGCAATAACAGGTCTCTCACAAGGGTTTTACCTGTATGGATCGTTCCCTGCTGGTTTGCCAAACAAAGGAAACTGGGTTGTCAACAATGCTTGCAGTAAAGTCTGAAACCACCAATATTACTTTCATGTGGAGCAAACCCCCTCTTGTGAATTATTACTACCCTGCTCGTTACAGGTGTAACATCACATGATTTAATTCAGGTGACAGGTATCATGTGACAGTAAGTGGTCTGTACAATGCTGGTTTTATATAAATGTAAATACTCCTGATCTGTTGGGAGGGTACCTGACCGATTCCCACACTAACGAGATTCAAGGTAATATTTGAATGACACCTGGCAACAATCTGTGTTTTGTCGTCCAGGTGATCATGGGGACAGGTTAATACAGGTGTCACCTTGTTTTCATTGAGAACAGAACGTTTCTTCATAAACCTCTTCTCAGGTGAAAATTGCCTACCTTTACAGAAATAACTGATGTGTCTTCCTTCCATACTGTTTAAGACTTATCTGTATTTTGACATGGGGACTGATTTTAGATTAGATGTGGCTTTTTGCAACTTTTAAGCCATATCATCACAGTGTCACCTACATTACACCTCAATCTCCATGCTGAAATGGATTTTTACATTGCAGGGGGCAATATTTCAGCCATAGGGCAATGTGATGTGCAAGAGACACATCAGAAAAATGGCTCTTACGGCAAGCATGAGGATACTGGGGTCATATTCTTTCTGGTGTTAGAGCGACCACCCCAGGAACCCACGGGGTAAGACTGTGAGGATAAGATGATAAGTGAGTGAGCGAGAAAGTGGAGTGAGTGAGCAAGCGAATAAGTGGAATGAGTGAGTGAGTGAGTAGATTGAGTGAGCGAGTAAATTGAGTGAGTGAGTGAATGAGTAAGTGAGTGAATGATCAGGCGAGTGAAATGGAATTTTACATTGTAAGGGGCAATATTTTTCAGCCATAGCGACAACACAGGATAGATAGTAAGAAAGTGACGGCAAAAGATTCTCATTTTAGACGCCGGCGAGTGAGAGAGTGAGCGAGTAAAAGAGCGAGTTAAGATGATGTTTCACATTGCAAGAACAATGTGAGAGAAAAGAGATTGATAGAAAGAAAAATTAAACCAAAAGATCCGATTTTAGTTGTACAACAAGCATTGAGTTACAGGAGCCCTATTCTTTCCAAGTGACACCACATCACTCCCCAGAAGCCCCACGGGGTTCGAGTAATAGAATGAACAAGCAATAAATGATTGAATATTTGAGAACGCAGAACTTCATTCCTCCCAAAACAACATAAGAAAGTACAAAAATACCTCGCAACAACTCCCATACTGTAGCTCCATTGATAAATCTGATTTCAAATAAAGATGATTCCTGCAGGGGTGCTGGATCGAGCTTAACCTTTGACCTTAACCAAAGTGAGGTCAATTTCAAATGACCAAATTTTATTTGATTAATGACATATTTGACAAATAATCATGGTAATTATATCTCCAACCTGAGGGTGGTTCGTGTTTGTAGGTACATGCACTATGGTAGGAAAATAGTTAAAGATATTCTATTTCGAAAAATGTTGATTGTTTCCTTCGGCAGTTTCCAAAATTTTGAATTTTTCACTACTTTTTGGTGACAACTTCCAAAATTTTGAATTCTAACTTTATCAAACTTTACCCTGCCTCTCCCTGCCAGTTATTGATTGCAGCAAATCAAGCGATTTAAGGTTTGTATTTAGAGTGAGTGAGTGATTTGGAGTTTTATGTGGTTTTTGGCAATCTTTCAGCCACATCACCCCGGTCTCACCAACATCATGTCGGCGTCGAGGCTTCTGTCTCTTCGGGCTGAAAGAGGTGCCCTGGTGGGACTCGAACCACAACCGCCAAGGCTGGCAGATTGCTGAGCCGACGACATGCTAACCACTGCTCCATCCCACGTTCCTTGTGTATTTAGGCATGTGAGATTAGAAACGAACAGGTACCTACTTGCCATTAAATAAATTTGGTATTTAAAGTGTTAAGAATGAGGTACAATGAAATTAATTCAGCACTGCACTGGTTCAGATGTCAATTTCACATGTTTCTTAAGACCAAAGTATTTAATAATCTATACAAACTTAGGTAAGAACAGAACTGATAAGCTAACATTGTTCAACATTAAATGTCAGGTTTCAATCTTTGACCCTCTGTTTATCAAAGTAGGCTTACCCAACGAGCTTCTACAATAGGGAGTGAATGACCTTGACCTTTCACAAATATGCACCGAGGTATTTGAACTTTGGATGCGCACACAAGCTTGAAGTCAGTGAGATTTGTAGACCTGTAACTCTATGTCCCCGCCATGTATGTGAAGTAGAACTCTTCACAAAAGAGGTGAATTTAGACGCGTTAGTGAGGCCTCTCCAAAGGTTCATCCTGCCTCACACTAAGACCTGGCAATCTCAATGGGGTCAATCTCAGTTTCCTTAGTCCATCCAGCTGTAAGTAAGTACCCGATGGGAGTGATTTGAGGTTTTACGTGGTTTTCGGCAATCTTTCAGCCACATCACCACGGTCTCACAAACATCACGTTGGTGTCGGGTCTCCTGTCTCTCCGGTTGAACTCGACCCACAACCTCCAAGGCTTGCAGATTGCTGAGCTGACGCTAACAACTGCGCCATTTGACGCCCTGTACCCGATGGGAAATATATGTAAATATTAACATTCTAACAGCCAGCTTGGGTTGTATGCACCCTAAGGAGTTGAAATAATAGAATGGTCACTGTCACCAAGGTAAACAATTCAGCAATCTTACAATTACATCCCCAATGCCATTTATACTGCATTAGTGC
>JAUELE010251779.1:0-10819 GCA_031471655.1 Diodora aspera | reverse complement strand
ATGTGAAACTTTGTGTTTTCGTTTCTAATACCAACTTTTGGAACGATAAATGTACATAGCATGAATAATTCATAAAAGATATGGCATGTTTCTTGATTTTACAGCCTCTTGAGTAGCCTCATTTATTTTGGGACCCCCTTGCCATAAAATAGAAAAAGATGCATTGTGAACTTTCTGACAGAATCTTGAAAATTTTCGTAAACATTTGAAAATGTTACACTGGCAAATAAATGCATTCAGCTCGTATTTGAAAAGCATTCTGAAATTGATGGAACATTCTTCGTTAAACTCTCAGAGAAAGGTTCGGAATGAGACTGGGTATTTGAAAGAAGAAAATAAATCTGTCTGCAATTGCTTGGGTTAAGGGAATATGGCATTATTTAATTAGGCATACACTTTTACAATGTATGATTTACAGTTTATGTTATTTATTTCATACAAATAGCACCAGACCTATTTTGGTGTTTGGGAGCAAACAGCGCAAGACATTAGGCTAACTGAATTCTATTTTTGTTTCAGTCCAATGGGAATAGTTACACTGACGGACATGGTTTGGTTACCATACGGATGACACCAGACGAACTGGGAAGATTTGGGTTCAATGTCAAGGTCAGTCCCAAAGTCAGTACTATTATAGCTTCAATTAAAGATTGATTGATTTTTTGCATTCATTGAAATACAACAGATAAAACAAAGTACAAACTGTGTAAATCCGCGTATGAATCCAATCAAAGCGCAGGAAATCCCCTTAAATTTTTGTATTAGATTATAATATTAACCCTTTGAACCCATGGTTCCCTATGTCTTGGGCACCACCACCCAGATTCCCCAAGGGGAAACAGTGAAAGAATGTTCCCTTAACCCTAAAAAAAATCCGATGTAATAGAGTTGCTTATTGGCTGAGAAGTTGCCTAGCTTATCAGTTCCTAAACAGCGACATGTCAGCGGGTATACCAGTCTCTGGGTTATCTGCACTTACTGGTTGTGGCCTCAAAACATACTACTGGGGTTCAAAGGGTTAATAATGATAACGATGATGATCATGAGTCCAGGGTTGTCCAACTCTCCATTGTTCTTTGTGCCCTTGGTTTGGTTAGTACTGATTTGAAAAATCAGATGAGGCTTCCAGTGTAAATTCTGAAACTGTAACACCTCCCCACTCCCCTTCATACTATACCTGGGTATATTTTGAACCCTTCTGGAATCTGCCCCTGGGTGGATTCTTGAGGCTTCCAGAATCTACCTGGGTATAGTTCTGAGGGGTAGATTTTGAGCGTTTACACCGGGTTTCAACACAGTGAGCCTTTCTGAAAGTGTGTACGATGCAGAAAGCTCCTGGGCTGGGGAGTCTCCATGCTTTGTGCAAGATTCTAGGAGTGTTTGGGCAGTGTTTTCATGAAGCCAGTCCCATTAGCTATCTGGGGATGTATGTAAAAATATAAGGGTACCTGAGCTGATGATGATCCCTTAGGGAGTGACTGTGCCAGGACCATCCACCCTCTTCTGCTTTGTCATATTAAATCTCAACTGCTGTTGCTAACAGTTACAGTAATGACTGTACTCGCTATCCAGCTCCATGCTTGATGTTCTATGACTCGTCATGGCGTTCTTAATAGCGTAAATTATGACACTGATGTCTAAATCTGCTGATTGATATATATTCTCTCAGCTCAGGCATAGGTGGACACTTGTCGTCGGACACATTGTAGCTGTGTTGCTTCATGATCGGACAGTTGTCTCCGGACACATTGTAGCTGTGTCACCTCATGATCGGACAGTTGTCTCCGGACACATTGTAGCTGTGTCACTTCAGGATCCGACACTTGTCTCCGGACACATTGTAGCTGTGTCACTTCATGATCCGACACTTGTCTTCAGACACATCGTAGCTGTGTCACTTCATGATCCGACACTTGTCTTCGGACACATTGTAGCTGTGTCACCTCATGATCTGAAACTTGTCTTCAGACACATTGTAGCTGTGTCACCTCATGATCTGAAACTTGTCTTCAGAAACATTGTAGCTGTGTCACCTCATGAACTGTCTTTTCCCTCGATATGCACCTTGCACATCACTTTGCATTATGGCTAAAATATTGCCCTTGCAACGTAAAACATCATTTCAACTCAACTAAAGCTGCAACCTGCTGGGTCAAACAGGTCCAGATGGTTTAGGTCCGACTCTACCTATACGGCAAGATATACTAACACCTGTCACACCAGCACGTTTCGCTATTTATGTAGAACATCCATCAAGTGAACCATAAGAATTCGCTCGACGGCTCAGGCGCTACCTCGGATGAGAAGTATTGATCATCGCTTAAATGTATTGGTTTCAAATAAAAATTATTCGTAATAAACCTGTTGAGAAGCAACCACACAGGCAGTTTACAAGCCATTTGTGTCGGAGAAATTGAAGACACAAGACACAAGAACTTCGCTTGGTCTTGAAGACCTGCAACGTGTGTTACTTTCCAGAAAGGTAAGTAGAAATTACCTGTGCTAGTAATTCTCAATCCAGACTATGGCATAATTCTATTGGGTCAAATGGAAAAATATATATAAACAATATCTAGAGAAGAGAAAGTGGAGAAAAGTGAACTTACCAGCAAACCACGAGCAAAATGGTTCAAAAACCCTCATCTGTGCCAGATTTAGGTTTGAAATGATAAAAAGTGATGCCAAATATGAAGACCGTACAGATATGTAATGTTTATTTCATCAACCTGGAGTCTATTCAATGGTTAATGAACGTTTGTAACCGTGTAACAGTTGCTGCTCGAAAATTTGCCATTTGAGAACGGACATTTAACTTGCAAAAGGAGCAGAGCTCTGTCAGGCGTACCGTCAACATGATTTTTGTGTTAGATGTTTCCTTTGAGGTTCAAGTGAAACATCAAGAGTTAGTTGGTCAGGAATGCCAACATGGTTTATTCACTCTGTAAGAATGTGAAAATATATTGGCACGTCATATAACATTACGTAATGCGGGTAAAAGTTAAAATCATTTGCCATTGACATTCTGACATGAAGGTGAAATCCATAGTCACAACAACAGTTTCACATCTTTCAACCTCTTTTTAACAGATTGGAAAAATGAACAGCGACGACAGCCCGTATTGTCCTAGCTGCAAGAAGAACTATGTGTTGAAGACCCGCGAACCTTACTTGCTGTCGTGTCTCCACTCTGTGTGCAGACAGTGTCTGACCAGTCAGGTCCAGGAGGACGTCATTCAGTGCAGCATCTGTAAAGCAGACGACACGCAGACCATAGGATGCCATACTGATCATGTGACGCGAAATGAAGTAATTATGCACATTTCGCGATACGCTCCTGAAAAACTTCACTGCACCAACAAGCTTGATGGTCAGACAGGGAGAATATTTTGCTTCGAATGCAACCATTTCTTGTGTGACGACTGCAACAGTTTCCATGCACAGCTTGATTCTACCAAGAATCATGCATGTGTGGCGACTGACAAGCTCTCGTCAGTTCCACTCTCTGAATGGAAGACGAAGCAGAAGTGTCACTCGCATCCAGACTATCCAGTTGTCTTCTACTGTAAAGAAACCACTTGTAAGAAACTCGTCTGCCTGTTCTGTCTCTCCAAGGATCACTCCGGCCACGACACGCAGGAGATAGACGAAGCCTGCGAGGCTGAGAAAGAGCATCTGAAGCAGATCTCCAAGCTTCTCCAGGACAGGATTTTGGTTTTGAAGGGTTTAGAGGCTCGTCAGCAGAAAGTAAACATTCAGAGACAGAGAATCCGAGAAACGTTTCAGAAAATCAGAACAACAGTCACGGACCGCCATCACGCCCAACAACAGATACTTGAGTACAGAGACAGAGAACACAGGGAACAGTTTGATAATGCAATAAATCTTGTACAAGGACGTTTAAATAAGCTGCAAAGTTTCTTTGAACATTCTGTGGCATTTTACATAACACCAGAGTTTAAAAGTATTGCGTCGAGTTCCATAGAGATGCCAGAGCCTAAGACATCAGACACAGAACTGGTGTTTGTACAGATAGGGCTGGTGAACCTTCTTGAGGATGTGAGGTCGTTTGGTAATGTGAAGTCATCTTTGGCGGAGTCCAAATGTTAGCTCCAGAAAATGTGCTTTTAATAATCCTGATAATGTAAAGAAACTTGAACTCGAGAAGTATGGTTTTGGCATATTATCATCTGCCTATTTTTCAATCATATGAAATCTTGATACTTTCTTTAACTTTCAAATTATGTACAAGAATTATAAATAAAATAGATAATCATTGTTGTTAGTTTTAACTATTAATAATTGTCTCTGTTAATATTTGTCTTTTCTTCAAATATTTCTTTCATCTTTGGTATTCTTACAAATCATTTATTTTGTATCAGAGAATCTCTATTTGCTCAGATTTTTGTGACGGTCCCCATGCAACTGCTTGTCGGAAATTGAACACATTTGCATCAATCATCACAACATTCGCAACAGCTTTCGTTTCATTGTCATTATCACTATTGCAGTGTGCCCAAACTGAGGTCAGCACTGGGTAAATGTATGGAGATGTTATAAGCTGCTCTCTCCAGACATTTAACTGTGAGTGAATGATTTGGGGGTTTTACGTGGTTTTCAAAAATCTTTCAGCCACATCACCATGGTCTCACCAACATCACGTCCGTGTCCGGGCTTCTGTGTCTCCGGGCTGAAAGAGAGGTGTCTGAGGTGCCTGGGTGGGACAAGAACCACTCCGGGCCAAGGCATGTAGATTGCTGGGCCGAAGCGCTAACCAATGCACCATCCCGCGCCCCATTTAACAATTTACTCCAACCGAAGAATACTTAGTAATTATTTGGACACAGCAATATTCATTAATATAAACGTTTGAATTTTTTCAACAAAGGTCGCCTGTTTTTATGCCCAAGAAATTTCAACGTGCTATTTGGAATACATTTCTTGTGTCTATCAATGTTTAGACATGAATATGCTCAGCTTACCCACAATGATCTTAAAAGACTTATGCTAAATGTATTATTAAACTCTCAGTCTTTCAGAAAATTCACTATCCAAAATCTTGTCAAACTGCCAGCTGTTAAACTAAAATGCCAAACCACTCTCAAAGAGTGTTTCAATGCAACTATTTCTAGTTGCAACAGAACCTTGGCAAGCAAGATGTTGCAGTGCAAGGAGATATTTTTCTTATTGGCATTTAAAATAGAGTCAACCAGACGTGTTCAACATAACTGGATTTTTTAACAACAAGAAAAGGTCAAACAAATGGATTTCAAATAAAATCCAACTTTATTAGATCAAGACAATATATATTTCAATATATATATACATGTAATAAAGACATAAAATACAGCAAAAAAGTAGAACATATATATTTGTATATATTCACTGAACAATAACCAATGACTTTTGAAGTCAAAACATTGCAAAAATGTATTAAGTAAACAAGACTTTGAAAGACCTTGCATTAAAGCCGACACCAAAATTTTGACAACCACAAACTTGAAGTATTCTTTAGCATCAGATTGCCTCAGGATGTACTCGCTGAAGATAAAAAATTAAACAAAAAGATACAAGATCAAGGTATATAGTTACATAAAGGGATGTTTTAAAAAAGCTTTCACTGTAAGATGCATAGAAGATTGTTACATAATTCTTTAATACGTTCTGTTATTACCGTCAGTGGCATCCATTGGTACAATTGGAGGTTCTTTGGGCTTACTCCAATGGTATTCACTGATACTCTGGGAAGGCACTGAAACCATCTAACTGGCCATAACTAATACATTCATACATACCAAAACCATTCCTTAACCATTACTTGGATATTTAGATGATTCACCTGGTAACAACTGGTGCTCGGGCAGTACCTGGATGGGTGACTAACTCGAGTTGCTGAAGCTTTCAGGCCTTCAAGGGTTCACCCTGCCTCACACTGAGACACTGATGTGAGAATTACGTCACACCATCAGTGGTGACACCTTGGGCAAGTGACTTTACACGTAACTGCATCAGTCAACCTAGCTGAAACCGGGTACTGGTCCTCCATCAGGAGTGTTGTTAACCTTCCAGCACTTAGTGGCTGCTTTGGTTACACCAGGGTAATAATGCCAAGTGCTTTGAGCAAGCTATACAAGTCTGGATTTAGTGCTATACAAAACTAAACATTATTATTATTACTACGCCTGACAGGTTTTTAAGATACTATCAATTACAACCAGTAGAAGGATCCAATGATAGCATACCAGTAAACAACATTGTTGACAGCATGTTGAAGTGAAATGACTAGAACAAATTAATTGGTTACGTTAATCAGCACTGAATGATGACAAAAAGATGTGAAGATAGACAGGTTTGCTCAGGAGCTACATTTCATACTAGGTATGATACATACATATATTTGAACAAGAGGCACACTTTGACCAGAGATGCAACACCTGATACAGCAAATTTTCATCAGTTTTGCTTTTGAAACAAAACATAGCTGCCATTACCGTATTACATGTCTTCTTCTGAGCTTCTTAAGACAAGGCAAAATGTATGTAAAACATGCCCACATTTCTCTTTTTCAAAATACTTCCATTATGGAGTATTACATCCAATCCATATTAAATCGACCGAAATGTCATGCGTAACAAGGCTAGTGTTTTACAAAAAGCTCTGAAATCACAAGAAAAACTGCCGATGCCAATTACATGACAAAGCTGAACACAACAGCAGCAATTCCCACGATGAGTGGAATGACCAATCCCATCAGGCAAGTGGACACAGAGGGCAGGTGTTCTTCAATCCAGTCCGTCTTAATTGGTTTGGAGGGGAATTCCAAAGATTCAGGCTCATCCTGCCAGATCTCTGACTCCTGAATCTTTCCAAGTGCAAACAGAATCTGTAAATATCAATAAATTTACTCTCAGTTAACAAGCTCAATGCCTCAATGACATAGCAATGCTGGTAACAGAGTAAGTGCATTCATAAAGCACTAATACTATCTTGCAAATTTGAAACACTGAACTTTCACCTTAGGCACTCTTCAAGTTGGATTCATGGTCCGACTCAGACCTATTTTAGCGTTCGAGAGCACGTATCCAACTCTGTCTCCTCTTTCAGAAGCGGAAGAAATATGTATATGAGAAGATACAAAAATAAACTGTCTGCAAGTTGGAGTTCAATAAACGGCATAAAATGTATTTCTAATTTCACTTGGTATTCAATAAAAGTAACACCTACAATTAAATAACTCCCAGGAATGTGGATGTGAAAACATTACCTCTCGAGCAGCTCTCTCTCCAGATTCAATTGCTCCATCCATGTATCCAGTCCAGATTTTGGCGGTTTCTGTCCCAGCAAAATACACTCGGTCAAATGGCTTTCGCACCTCACTGAAAGGTTTCCATCAGAACATTTGTGTTAATAGTTAGAATAAACTGCAATAGTAGATATTTATCGCTGACAATAATAAGGACATACTTAAGGCTCCTGTGTCTCCGGGCTGAAAAAGAGGTGCCCAGGGGGGACTACAACCGCCAAGACTGGCAGATTGCTGGACCAACGCGCTAACCACTGCACCATCCCGTGCCTCACATTTAAGGAAAATGATTTTCTTTACGCTAGATGCACCTTTGATGCACTAAATTAAAATTTTAATCCTTAATATTTCGAGGCAGTCTCAGTAAGGGCACAAAACATTTATGGTAATTGAAAACAATTACCCTCGGTAATCACAACCTCAGCTTAAACTGGTGCTGAACTATTCTGAGGTTAGGAGGAGGATAGCTCTGGATAAGACTTGACAAGGAAACATATCATCTTTCTCCAAGCTATATTTTATCCAGAACATGTATGGGTTTGTCCATTGTTGGAGTTGAAGCTTCTCCGAGTCTAAGCTTCTCTGAGTCTAACATCTCTACCAGGTAATGTCTACTGCCACATGGGAAGTGTCTTTATGGCCCAATTAGCAAAGCTATGAAACCACTGTGTTCAACAAAATGCCCACTAACACTAGCTGCAGTAGTGCCAAAACAGACTTTACCTGCCATACTGAGTCATCACACCTGGGCCCATGCTTATAGTGTAACATCCTCCGGAGTACTCTTCCTCCATCCAGTTCTTCTCCACATAGCCAATGGGCTGAAGAAACAAAATACATACCAACACCAATAAGTCACAGTCAGAGTCTGTATCTTAAATCTACACACATCAGTTTTGTTTGACACCATTAATGTGTATTACAAATATATTCTCTGAAGATTTTTAAACTGAGTTATTTTGTATTTAACATGGCTTTAGGCAATCTTTCAGCCATACCACAAACTCCCAGGTGAGTTGACAAATGTTGTGGATTGTACATTGTTCCAATGACTGGGTAATGTTGAGCACCGTGAGAATGTTGTGTATGGATATAAGTGTGCTCATTAATATATCACCACAGTGTCACCTACATCATGCAGTGTCCCAGGATCAATCTCCAGGTTGAACGAGAGCTACCTGAGCAGACATTCTAACCACTGCACTATCCCATGCCCTTTTCTCCACAGAAATATAAGCCATGTTATAAAAAGTGCTAACATCATCTAGATATATGAGTTACCATAGATAGCAGGCATACAGCTACAGGGTTTGAACAAAAAGACAGGTTGTGATAATGAATGCTTATAACATAAACCTTAAACATCCATAACAACAAACTGTATCTCACCTTCAGAAACTTGTCACACTTAAACACCTTAGCAAGATATTCATGAAGCTTTCGTTTTCTGAAATTTTAAATATAAATTAAAAGTGAACGACACAAAATTCATCATCAACCATTAAATTAACCTCTTACAGTGGACTCTGTCTAAACCGGCACCATTTGGGACCGGGGGAAAATGCCGGTTTAGACAGAGTGCCAGTTTTTAGAGAGATTGACAATGACGACTGACCTGTCAGTCATACCAATTGTTCAAAGGTACATGCAGCTTCTTCCATTAGGATCAGAACATATTAGATTTTAGAACATATAACAACAGAAGAATCATTCGGGGTCAAAGCATGCATTGTATTCGTAATCTTGTGAATAGACCCATTGTTATTTTGCAGTGGTTATTGCAGATTTGATCCCCTCTAAATTGTCAGTCAGAATCCGACAAACCTGAAAGTTATGGTAGAATGGGTTGTATTACATAGGGTGTGTATGATTTAAACCTTTTTATAGGGTTTATGTATTGACTAAAGTGGAAATTGTTGATAGTTTATACGTCTTGATGTCCTGTAAATTATGGAATACGTGAACTATTGAATCTGACATCTAATGCTTCCTTAACCATAAATAAAATGTGTTCCTTGCCAGCACTACTTGTACCCACCGTTCCTGCTCCGTCAGCTGAGCCAGCTCTCTGCATTTGTCCGCCAGAATAAAAGCCATAATGGCAGGATGAGATCCATCTTGTTTTGTGTCTTCTATACAGTAAATTGATGGACCTTCATCACTTATTGCAATACCACTGAAATCTGAAAACATAATCATAGACTCAATGAAACAGTAAGTACAGTTTCCTTTAAATTATTTTGAGCAATCTTTCAGCGAGGCTTCTCCTGGCTTTAAGAGATACCATTCAGGTTCCGAAGCCACACACCTTATGTCTGGCAAAGACTACATGTATTATACTTCCTTCAGGCCTGCAGATATTTGTTTTTGTCCCGTGTCACGAGTGCTTTCAACAGCTGTTAGCAAATCCAAACATAGCAAATGCTATACATATAAAGAACATCATTTCCATTCTCACTGACTCTCGTTACATCCGTACTATAAATAGTTTACCTTGATGAAAATCATACTTAAATGGCGACTTTCTGCATACAGTATTAAAGGGACATAATCAAAGTTGAATCGTTTTAAAAACATGTTTTTTTCTATTCTTTGAGTCATTCTATACAACACATGTTTCCCTATTTTATGTTACTCCAAGATTCACCCAGATTTAGGTAATACGGGGTAAACAAAAGGGATTCCCCAGGATGACTAAAGACTATAAATAGATCTCACATAGATCTGTAAGTTGTTGATGAACCAAAGAGGTTCTAAATTAACACTAAGTAAGGTAAGTATCACGAAGATGATCTCACGTGTAGAGAGTTTATTCAACCACATGTATATATATATTCAGAACGGAACTACAAGTCTTGTCATGAGGGACCATCTCAAAGTAACAATGTACGTTATTCTACAGCATCAATACACACATTCTGAAAACCTGGTTCTAGGCTACCACTGCGCATTCACTACGTTGCAGCACATAACAAATGCACAATGGTGGCCAGGCTGATGATGTCAACAAAATGTGTGTTCATTTTTGACTGCAGCCAAAAAATGGAGGTCAGTATGACTTGCGTTTGATAAAGTGTAGTTTATGGTCCACAATGCCATCATTATATTTGAAAAAGATCTTTTTGTTATAAAAAGAGCGATTTGAACCTATATATGGCTTTTATTTGGTGTTTAAGATGCAACTTTGATTATGTCCCTGTAAGTATTTGTTTGAATTTACTCAGTTCTGTATAAATTATGAATGACATAATTTAGGTTTATTGATTTAAAGTATGTGATATGTGGAATTTATGTACACATACACATTACTTTTAGGTGAAGAAATAGGTTTCATGTCACTTCGTACCATCATCCCTTCGTCTCTAGTCATCTCACACCATAGCCATCTCTTACCCAAGTCATTTTGTACCGTATTAGTCATCTTGCAGTGTTTCCTCCAGCTATCCCGCGCTGCCTGGGCCATCCCCGTGAAATTTCCTGCCATCCCCGTAAATTTTTCTCTGTGTGCAACATAGACAT
>JAUELE010251768.1:0-10820 GCA_031471655.1 Diodora aspera | reverse complement strand
GTGAACCAATGATGTAACTTTAACCTAGTGAGTGAGGACAGTGCTCGTGGTGAGGAAAGTGCTCGTGGTGAGGAAAGTAAATTATACGGGTCTGCCATGAAATCCTACTTCCATCTCACCGTGGTGAACAGGGGTCAACAGTTTAAATCTGGCGAACGGAAGGGGTGCAACTAATTATAAGTGTGTATTCGCGCATTATCACACATGAGTGCATCTGCGCAATTGATGAGTAAAGGTCAGCGCAAACGTCGGATTTTATCGGCGCAAATGATATATGAATCAGCGCAAGGGATAAACGCTGGTGTAGCAGGCTCAAATGACTCCCCTTAAACTGCACCCTGCCCAGGCTCAGACAACACCTCTTAGGCTCAGATAACTACATTGCTGGGCCAAAATGACTCCCCACAGATTTTCTGTCTTGGATCAAGCTAGTAATTTCTCATATGCTATGTACACCTTTCTTCACACTAAGCTCAGGCGACTCCTCCATGTATCTGATCAAATATACATTTAAATAAATGTATATGTGTTATATGTAACATAATATTAACTGCCATAATGTCTTTATTCTCCTTTGCACACAATTAGCATGACCCAGTTCACCACTTATGAAAGTCGTTTGACCGCATTACACAGAAACCACCTGGTTGAAATGTTCACTGAATATGATTCTTGTCAGCAGTGAGAAGCACAGGCACATCACACATGTGTTCATATAGCACATGTGGAGCGCAGTGGTCCAGTGGTAGAGCGTCCGCCGACCAATCACAAGGTCCGGATTTCTATTCCCGGTTACGACACTGCGTTGTTTCCTTGGACAAGAAACTTAATTCACATTGTCTCAGTCCACCAAGCTGTAAAATTGGGTACCTGGTCGGAAAGCGATGGCAATGTGAAAGTTAACCTTGTAGCGCCTAACTAGTAGCTTGGGTTGTATATACTCCCCTGGGAGTTGACGAATGTTGTGGATGGTACATTGTTCCAATGACTGGGGTAATAATTTGTGGCGCCTTGAGCATGTACAAGTACAAGGATATGTGCGCATGATAAATACTCATTATTATTATTATTATTATTATTATTAAATATGCGATGTCCCCAAACTGCAACAGGGAGGTATGTCCATTTATAGAACTGTGTACACACATATGTATTAAAGTCAGTAACCTTAAGCTTACAGTGGACACAGTTAAACGAATGCTAGAGAGTCGCTCTTATGTATAAAGAAATCTGTAAAATTTGATGTATACAGACTTTGATACATAAATACCATCATTCTGGGCACCAGGAAAGCAAATGTTTTCATTATCGATGTCACTGCGTCCCTCAGTTGTAACAGAGAAGAAATGTGGGTTCCAACAGTTGTATACACCAGAAAATAATTTGAGTTTTAATCTGTTCCTGTAAATGATGCTGTACACATGTTAGATTACTCATCCATTGTTAATCTTTCTTTTACTATAGGTCAATTTGGCTGTAAGTCTTGGCAAACCAGTTATCCCATTGCTGATTGAGAAACATACCTGGCCATTTTCAGCGAGTACCTTTTCATCAGATTCTAAACCCGACTGGAAGAGAAGTCACAAGATGACAGATACTGGTCACCAACCACGTTTAAGGAACTCCTCATGCAGCTAAACTACAATGGGATTGTTCAAGGTGAGTCCAAAATCCTAAAAGGTACATCATGAATTCCAAACAATTTCATGTCTTGATGCGATGCTTGTACAGGTTGCCAGCAGCAAATATTTGCTGCATTGTTTATCGATTAGTTATGCTTGTTTATCTTATGTACTTGCAGAATACGCACGCTAGTGGATTCCTGTGACCAATGTGACCAACGAAATTGATACTGAAAAGAAAATCAATACTATCCGAAGGAATCAAAAGGTTAAAAATCTAAGTCAAACCGATGTATGTTAAAGATTTTTGATTAATATAATTTGCATGCAAAATGTATATATTGCTCACGGCTTATTTCATGAGACTTACAATGACATTTCCCTCGTTAATCATTGTCATTCCTTGTCTTTTGTCTATCTGGACCATCGCAACATTAGTTCAAAATCCGCTAGTGTGTCCACTTACATCCTCTTATTGAATACCAAATAATACGGACTTTACCATACGAAAAGCTTTTTTGGACGGATGAACGAGACATCAATGCAGATTAATAAACGCTTTGGGCACTGTTTCATGCTTCTGTACCGCAGACTGATGAACCTCGGCTTCAACTGTTGGATGGACATCCATCAAATGGGAGGAGGTAATTCGCTCTATGACAAGATAGACGGAGGTGTCCGAGGATCTAAGATTGTTCTCGGCTGTGTCATCACAAAATATTCTCTGTCAGCTAACTGTAGACGTGAAGTGAGTCTAGCTGACGCCCTGAAGAAACCAATTGTGCCTCTGCTGCTGGAGAAGATCACGTGGCCTCCAGCAGGACCAATGAGCATGGTCTTTACACAGCCGCTTTACGTGAATTTTACCAAGGATGACAAGAGACGTGGACAGGTACTGAGTTTGATTATCCCCTTGAAAGAATCAGGGCTGAAACTGCAACCTTACCAGAACCTCAAAGCAGGGAGAACAGACTTGGATCAAAAGGCAGAGAAGTGAATTATGCAGAGAAAAGACATTCTAAGCCTGAAGCTGCATTAACAACCGACAAGCTTAAGGGTTTCATAGCACATAACAAAACTGTGACCAGAATACCACGCAAGCCTAGAACAGTTCCCTCTCAGAATGATGCAAAACCTGCAACACAAAGTGATGTCTCGCAAAGGAGACCTAGTGAAACCGCTACTCAACCAGCACTGGACACACGTGATTCAAAAGATAACGCTGATCTCGGCGAGTCCCAGAGAGAACGAAGACACGAACTCCAACACTCAAACACAAATCGTTCTGCACAAAAACCATCTGGTACATGTGTTTTGATTTGAGATATGATTTCGTACTAGTGAACATGTGTTTGTATTCTGTATTGTTCTACCTACACAAACTGCTGTGCACTTGATATTTCTGTTGAATGGATTTAACTTGTTTTCAAGAGAAGACCAAATGAGAATCTTTAAAAGCATGTCGATTCAGTACAGGAGTGGCGCCAGGAATTCCCCGACGTGGGGGCTGAGGTCCCCGACAAGGGGTCTGAAATTCCTGGCAAATAAACAAATAAAATACACACATTTTCTCCGAAATTTTCCCCGACACAATGCTATAGTCTTCCCCGACGGGGGCGGGGGGTAACGTTCCCTGACCGGGGGAGGGAAAGTAGCCCCTCTGCCCACCCCCACCCCCGACCCCGCTGGCTCCACCCTTTATTCAGTATTAAAAGCATTAAAGTCTGAAGAGGTTGTTCTGTTTGTTGGTGGGCCGCCATATTTCTCAGGGTAATAGATACACTCTCAGTAAAATTATACTTGACTTGAAGTCACTGAAAGAATGAATTGTGGAATATTTACAGACATGCGCAGAACTTAACCCGATTCCATTAGAGTGAAATATATCTGAGCCTGGGAGAAAATACAGGATGTAATAAAGCAAAACAGGATGTAATACAATTTCAAACTCTATTAATTCGTGATTGCAGGCCTCTAAGAATTGCTTACTAACTCGATTACACTTTGTGATTTTGAAGAGTGCCAATTCTCAAGTTCGTTTTAAAGTTGGATACGTGTTCCCCCGTACGAAGTATGTTTGATGCATTCTGTGTTAACTAACATTAACTGTAGAATAGATATTATAAAAGTTTTTGCGTAAATAAATAACGATGTATCCCCTTTTGGCAGATTGAAACGAATTCGTTTTGTATTTTCAAATAGATAGTCGTTTTAACTCCTCACACGTACCCACATAAAGTGCTTCCTACCGTGCAAGCTCTTGAAACATTTCCCACCGCGGCATGCAGATTACTAAATAATTGCATAAAACTAGTCACACGTTACAGTGTTGTGCCGAATGCAGACCATTTGTTTTGACACTCTTGCCAACGATCTAGAAAACCGAGGGTGCATCAGCAAAGTTTTAACTTGGTAACAGATTATCGACGCTCACCTGTTGCGTGCATGACAGGTTGTTTTGAAGTGGAACGTAAAATGTACACACGAAGAATGTAAAGAACGTTTGCGAATGCAATTTTCTTTACTTAAACGCCCGGGGGCATTTTGAGATTTCTAATATTAGAGAGCGGATAAAAGTGATAACCATGCTGTATGTTTGTGCATCAATCCTGATATGTACATACGTTTTATGTATATGTAATAATAATAATAATAATAATAATGTGTACACTTATATTTCGCCTGCTCCATACGGCACCATACTCAAAGCGTCCAACATTATTACCCCAGTCATTGGAACAATGTACTGTCCACAACATTTGTCAACTCCCAGCGAAGTATAAAACCCAAGCTGCCAGTTAGGCGCTGGAAGCTTAAGTGTCACATCTACATCGCGTTCCGACCAGGTACTCAGTTTCAGCTGGGTGGACTGAGACAATATGAGAAAAGCACCTTGTCTAAGGGTACAATACATGGGCGCAGGCGGGATTCGAACCCCGGCATAACGGCTTGGAGGCGAACACAGTACCATTACACCACATGTCCCACGTGTCCCTCCTGTGTGTTGAACATTGAATTTAAGGGGTTACATACACGTACTACATTGTGTGCTTTTTAACCTACATCAGTACATACCAACAATATTAAAAACCATCTCATTGGAAGCGAATACAACTCCAATATTTTCTTATATAAATTTAGAAGCAAATTTGCAAATCAATATAACGGATGATTCTTCATAAATCAATTTGTTTTATACATAGCGATATCTTGGGTCTGGGATATCTCATTACAGTCTACATAAACCGCCATTGTGAAATACCCGTTGCTACGGAGTCTCATAAACATTACAAATGCGTACCATGGGCTGAAACACGGCGATCTGTGCTACAGGGTAGAGCTGACCCAGAAAGAAATAACGAAGCGGTGATACCCAGAACTGCACCCAGTGATAAAAAACCACGAACTCATTCAGCAGCATATGAAATCAAGGACGCTATCAATAGTGCGCTTTTGTGATTTACAATCTGACACATAACGCGTCTTTAAAGTGAAGTGTGTTTCAATGCAGTGTCATTTGGTAAAATAACAGTTAAATAATGTTTACAAAAGACAGCGTTCCCTGAAATCCGATATACAGAGTGTGTCTGGTGACACAAATACTGGCTCGTTCAGGTCAATAATTTACAATTATTCACTTCCGTGGATATCGCCATTGTCAACACGTGTTGTGGAAATATAACACATAGCGTACTAGGGTCTAAGTTAACACAGGTAAGATCAAGCATGAGTAAGCACTATTTTATGAAGAACATTGTGCAAGAAGCAGGAATGTTTGCTACAACATGTTGGTTCCTAGGAATATATATTGAATATCTCCTGCTGGGGTGGAGTTTTTATGCCTTACAGGTACGTTTGATTTCTCCGTAAAAAGGTATTTTCCTTTTGGGCGTTTAATGTCCATTCCATTGTCTATTATTAAATTTAGGTATGAAGCTACCATTTGATTTTATTAGGGTAGGCCTAGAAAATGTTTTTTGCATGTCCTGGTGTGAGGGTCGGGACGCCCCTGAATCTACCACTGGTTTTTACGTTTAACGGGAATATTTGCGAAAAATATTTCATAAATACTTTACGTGTCATAATTATTATAACCTGACAAATAAAAAATGTACATATCGATCTGTACAAACTATTTAATTTTTTTCATTTGACTCATGCAATCTATTTTCTTCAAAATTGTCTACAAACTTTTTATTTTCAACATCTTTTAGCACCCCTCCCCCAATAAAAAAATGGTCGCTCTTTAGTGCCTTAAAAACATGATATTTCTGCAATTAACGACTATGATTTGACTTGACCATAGAAAACTAAGAAAACTGTAGTTCTGAAGGCTACATTATAAAGATTATGTAGACATGTATGGATCCATTCACAACATCGAATAAAGAAAAGCAGCTTTTGGTTTGCCGTCAGGTGTTTTCACGAGAGAGGACATTTATAAAGACTAACATATGTTCGGCGAGCTGAATGAGAAGGAACAACGCAACTACGCCACTGGAAAGGCAACTACGTGATAAACATAAACATGGATGTAAGTGCATTGCATTCGTACGTAAATAATTTGTATGTACATGATATCATATTGCAGAGCTATAAGTAAATATCTTCAGACTTCCTGATTTCTACAAACTTCTTATACAACCTGATCATGTCAGTAAAACACACTTTCATTTCAAAACTGCATGTTTTTTTGGTGTAATTTTGTTGTTGCAATGTCATTTCCACGTATTTTCATGTTCTCATATGTACGCTCGTAAGCATGTCATTATTATTTTCTTAACTTAATTTCAAAATCGGTTCTTGCTACGTAAGCAATGAAACTTTTAAAGAGACTACTACATGACATCAACCGTCATCTCTGTCCTGCTTGATATCAGTATCATTTACTTACCCACTCACTGTCCACAAAGTTATACCAGTTGCTAATTACAACTGTAGCTCTATCCCAACAAATGTTTTTTGAGAATGTACGAACAATCTGCAATGATTTAAATCCTTGCATTTACAGGAGACTCAAAAATCAGAGTACGTTACGAAACTAAAGCACATTAACGAAGGTGTTAGAAAGAAGAGACTCGGCTCTGACAGGACATTGCTAAAAGAGGCAAAGACTGATCTCTGGTCCATGCTTGGTGAAACAAGGTACAGATCACATTACTAAACTGAAGACAGCGTTTCACTGCATTTCAGCTTGTTACAATAAGGACAGTAAAGCAACTTAAACTTGGAAGAAATACAAATGTTAGATCTATGGGATGGCGACATCGTGTTGAATATGGTGGTCGTGGCTTCGAGTCCTGCCCCCAATACGTGTATTCAGTCTGGAGACCGATATTTGACATCAATATGTTGGTATTGCAGAATGATTACATTACATGTAAAATCTCTATCGCCCTCAGAACGTTCAGTAAATGATCAGACCTGTTGAACAGTACTGGTATCCAAACGTAAGCTGAGCTAGCGCAGGTGTTGCAACATCGTCCGGTAGACGGAACGGTGGGCCGTGATTTGATAGGTTGGGTAGGGACAGGTCCATGCAATTCATGAGACCCGTGACCAAACTGAAAAGGGTCACTACACACGTACTGGGGTTACTTCCACGTGTATATGATAAGCACGTATGTTGAAGGTGCTGAATGGACCCACGATTGTTACTGAAAGTGTCATACTTCAGTTTACTGAACTGATATCAACAGTCAAACCAAAAACAAAATCAAACAAAAAATGAGCATTGTATGTTTTTGTGTTTCATGCAATGAAATAATATATTTTACGTTAACCCGTTAAAGCAAAGCTCTTGGCACTAACACCAAATGCCTTTATGATGAGAAGTGCATAACGTATAACCCTATATAGTCTGTCAATCCTCTGTCAGCATCAACACTCTGCGTGCGTATGTGTGCGTGTGTGAGTGTATGTGTGGTTCATAAAGGTTACGGCGCAGAGTTTGGCTCAACTTTCATTCGGATACCACTTATTTTGGCGAACTACATTTCGTCACACCGATTCGTTTAAGTTTATCACAAGAAAGAGTGAACGTTATAAAAATGTATACATCACAGCTTACTTTAATTCAAACATTCAAGTAAATATCTTTTCTTTCAGCGGAATCTTTGAACACATTTACAAAGAGGTAACGGATTTGTCAATGACTATTTTGGATCAAAAGGATGCTAGTGTACATGAACTGTTGGAACCACTTACCAGCTTCTTCAACAACTTGAAAGAACCCGAAGTCAAGGTTTGTGTACTGGCGAACTTGGAAGTTAGGAGTTTTATCGATGAGAGGATAAAGTGAAATTGTAAATACCTATAAATTATAATAATCCCAAAAACCTATACTTTGGGGGGATAGACTTTTGATAGGTTATAGACAACAAATCCATACATTGTTACTGACTGACCCTTAATGTGACTCCATTTAACTGTTTGCATGTTAAGCACGAAGTACAACTACATGTATCTGATATGTATAAACATTTCTAAATTATATTTGCTACTAATCAAACGTATGTTCACAGGGTCAATCGGAATTATTCCAGTATATGTGCACATCGTTGCTGACTGTGTTGGAGAAGAATAGTGACCCAAAGCTTCTTGATGTCAAATGTGTGGAGGTCATTGTGACAAAAGTGTTGGTCATAGCCATTTCTAAGTATGACATGTTATAATTACCATTGTTGGAATTACAGTAAAGTGCTTTGCTTCCTAACAACTTTTTTTACTTAATGTTGACTCCATCGTAAAGAAAGTTCTTGTCAGCTGTATCAAGAACCATTTGGTTCAATAAACTGTCACTGCACTGTTACTTAAGAAAATAATGAAAAACATGTTTAGTACATGACTCCATTCCAAGCATCATTGTCATGACACACGCACACCCACACTCACATACACACATACAACCATCCACGTACGCATACACATATACACCCACCCTCATTCACATGAACACATGCCTACACACCTGCCTACCTACCTACTGACATTAGTGGGGGGATATTTGAAATATTAATTGAATGACTTTCATTACAGATCGGCGGAGGTCCCCTCCCTGCTCCTTAGACTGACCAAGGCTCTGATACAATGTCCAGCACAACCAACAGTAGAAGGCGCTAGAGCGACACTCAAGGAACTGGACAGCTGCTGGAAGTGGAGGGTGAGAGAAAACATTCAGAATGAAGTGAAAAAATGTATTCTGTTATATTATACGCCACCAAAATATGTGTATTATAGCACACAATGTGTTTTCTGCGCTCATGCAAAGTATTTAGTTATAGCGTATTCATGAAATGCCCTTAGAATGCATATACAAGTTTATAATGAGGGTGGACCAAGTCACCAAAACATTGGACGTGCCGTTCATAACAAGAAAGCTCAGTCAGAACACTGGAGAACGTGTGCAGTGTACAGAATCTCAGGGATCTTTAGGCGGATTAATCATCTCAAACTCTTACCTCTCAGCGTATACAATACCCATACGAGTTGCAAAATAGAAATATAAGTCATAGACCATCGAGGTTGGGGGCTAGGGGCAGTGACCATCATGCCCGAAACATTACCTCCAAGTAATACCGACGAACAAACAAAACAAAACAAATAAAGTAACACATGTTCACTCTGCTGGTGCCCTAATTTTTGCCGTTTTTGCCCGAATCCTGAACAATTTTCCCCGAATCCGAGGGGAGGGGGGGGGGGATAGTTAAGCTCCTCACCCGACTAATACGCCTATGGTAATAATACATTATGTTCTGTCAAGTGTGTGAGAATGTGTATACGGTTCTGTAAATGTTAGTGTGTGAATGTGTATACGGTTCTGTAAGCTAAATAGTAGTTTCCACAGAGACGAGGCAGCAAATAATCATTCGTTCTAAACACCATTACACTACTCTGACCTTAAAGTAAAATAAAACGCCGAATGTAACGTTTGAAAACGTTTTCAATAATATACATTTTGTATATTTACATACATGTATCTCGTCCATAAATAAAGAATGTATTTTAAATCGGATTTTTATACTTCTCAGCAAAATTTGGATTCTGCTAAAGACCTTTTAGCCACATTGGGAAACGTAAAGGTTCCTAATCAGCAGAACCAGGATAAAATCATGGAGACATACCGCCACTTCACCAAAGAGTTCCTGTTTATAATAAAGTAAGTCTTTTGGGAGAAAATACTTTTATAACATAAGCGTAATCTCCTGGTGCTTATGTTCTCCTTTAAATTGTGATAACATGTACTTGCCTCATATCATGTGTTTAGTGTGCAAAACTGAGAAAAAAGTAAGTAGAGATCACAACTTATACATGACTGACAACTTAATTCATCTTTAAATAATATTCCATATATTCATCAAATCCAGTACTGTGTGCACGCTATGAATTACCTTTTTTATAATGGAAAGTAGTTTAATAATTATAAACGCCTTATATTATTACCAGGGAAGCAAAGATCGCCCAAGAGCTCAGTGATCACCAAGCAACATTTGTTCTCTCTATTTTGGAGAATAATTTTTCTGGTCTGTACCCAGTCGCCGCCGACCTGGCCAAAAACGTAGCATTCGGTGAAAAGGTATGAAACTGTTTTAAGACGAGGTAGCTGCAAATATAACTGTTGTCTGGACATTGCTTTAACTGTTACAATGCACCGTTTGAACATTGTATTCTCCAAGTACACTTGATCCAAAACCTTTATGAAGATGTTTGTCCAAGTAGAGATGCGTTCTCACTATGCGACTGGTTGATTTCGACTCAGTGACGTTCAGCAATTTGATTGACTGATTTCTTTCAACTCGTCGATCCAATGTGTCTCTTTGTAGACATTAACCGATATCAGCAATCGTCATGAACTGTTATAATATTCGTATTCCAGAAAAAGAGTGAGCTTGTGATGCAGGTGTTCCGACTTTTTGAACGTATCCTGAACGATGACAGCTATCCTTGGATAAAGAATCACAATTTGACCAAAGTGACTGTAGCAATGATAGAGCAAGCATGTCATGGGATGAGGTAAATGTTTATACTTTTAAAGGCATTAATATCAGGCCCGGATCCGGGGATGAAATATGCTGAGAATGCACCATGTTGCTTGTTAACTTTTCAAAAACTTTGCAGGGGAGCATGACCCCGGACACCCCTAGAAACTGATATGTTTCATCAACTATGATGTCTGGGGGGGGGGGGGGGGGGGGGGGG
>JAUELE010251757.1:0-10820 GCA_031471655.1 Diodora aspera | reverse complement strand
CAGTGCTTTAGGGCTAAAAACTTGAGCCCAAGTGTGAACAACAATTCATGCTTTGGTAAATACAATATTTTTCCCTTTGAAAAAAATCTGCCAAACTCCAAATTACAATAATATCATATCCACTCTGGGTCTATTTTAAAGGGACAGGGACTAACGCTTCCACTATTTGACACACACTGCTAAGCTCCCTTTAATTACGTCGTCTCTGTGCACAGACAGGTTCGTTTGTGGCAGTAAAACCTGGAACAGCCGCTATTAGATGCATTAACTCCAATTATTTCCCAGAGTCGAGCGCAAAAGCTGTTATAACGGACTAAATATTATTTTCTGGAATTTATGGTTGGAAAGCGAATTCGTTGATTTTATTAATTTCTCCTGCAGTGATTCGTGGCTTTAAGTGTTCGATTGACGCGCTGCACGTGTGTGAAATTATACCTAATAACGTGAGCCACGACAGCTAAAAATACGTAGCCAAATTATTCTTGACAGGAAGCCTTGCATTCTCCTGTCCATGCCGCAAACGAGGTCAAAAGAGCCACCAAAAATCGAAAATTCTGCGATGGAGCTCCGAGAATGATTATCAACACAAAAGAGTGGGACGATAGCGAGATTTTTTATAAACATAACCTCCCCAGATTTTGCACTGCAGCCTTCCAGATAATGAACGTATCAGTAACAAACGTTATCCTTATAAACTGTCCCGGGGACATGAAATTCAATAGGGCTAAATTTCTTAACAGCGGCTCGACCAAGGGCGGGTAACTCTCTAATTATGGTCCGAATGGGTTGTCTGTCTTCCAGAAAGCGTTTCCGACTGTGATGCACGTGTTGTGCGTGCAAGGCGCGTGGAACTTGCACCACGGCCCATTTGTTAAACTTGTAATCCGCCATGCGGTTTATCTTTCCGTGACGAGGGTTGCTTCATGAGTATTTAAAACACATTATTTATATCATAATGGAGTTATTTAACTTGTTCGTCTCAATTGAGAGGTGGCGTTACTAACTGCAGAAGCGAACGTTACAATCACGAAACATTGAAAACTACAACTGTAGTAATATACTACTCAAATATTTAAGGGTCAAACCTGAAATAAACATAAACTGATATAATCGATTTTGCTGTTTAAAGGTTTGCTGGAACTAGCCATATGAGAATTTTTAGAAAGTGTGTTTTCACACAATATTTTCACTACCAAAAAATTACCAATTACTTCAAAATTCAGGTGAAAACCTAATGTTGAAGGTTATTGAGTTTCATGAATATTTGCTTCATGTGAAATATTCCCCAAAATCATAAATTCATGACGTATCGGCACGTGCGGATTTTGCATATGTTGTTCATGATTGTCACTTTTAAAACCACATATTGGCATGTGACATATGTATACCAGTATGTTATCAAGTGGATTTCCGTTGCACTGCTACTTGATAACAAAATGTCGTTATCACTATGTTTGACCCTAAACTTCTTTTGAGTAGTATATACAGAAGGTTCGTGATTCTCAAATAATCGAATATTTCAGGGGTTGGCAAAGCCAATATACGGAGAGATGAGATGTGGTAAGCAGTCTGTATCAGGTATTGGAATCTGGCCTATCAATTTTGGGAGTTATATATTTGGGGGGGGGGGGGTTGGTGTAGGCGGGGGTAGTCTGCTTGCAACTCCCCCACCCCCTTTTCGCGGCCTATGATCTATTTTTGAAACGCTAAAAAATTAATGGTTGGAAAGTGGGTAATCGCATCAGGTATTCATAAAAAAATTGAACCTTTAAAAAAATCATTTTAACTATAACCAAAACTTGTCGGGGCTGTCCACCCTTCAGTAGTCGATGGATACAATTAATTCGCAGGTACAACACAAGCCCCCATGCTCATTCTGAATTCAATGTTGCATCGTTTGAAGTTTATTTTCGAGGTGCAGATACAGGTGCTAGGAATAGTCATGTCCAGCAATAGTTACTGTGGTCATATTGAGTCTGGGCGTCAAATTATTTTCACATTTACAATCCCTAAACAACCCCGGTGTATTTGGATAGACAGGCGTATTGACTCAGCTACTGAGGGAACGCTCAAACGCTGGTCTGGTATCGATCTGGCAATATCCTGCTCGAGGAACCATGACAAATAATTAGAGGGAAATATGCTCTAACGAATTCATTAAGAGATCCTCTTTGGCTAACAAATGGGCGGGTCCAGAGGTGACGTCGTAATTTCCCTTAATGTCCAGTAACCCTTGATTGACCACCTATACCACCATCATTCGCGACCTTGACATTTGAAAAGGTCATGGTCATCCGTGTCAAGGGAATATGATCTGTAGTGGGAAATTAATACACAAATACATTCTATCACTGGCATATAACTTTAGGTTTCATAGCTGTGACCAGGCACAGTTTCAACTCTCGTCACCTCTAATGATATTTAGTTTCACGTTTTTAATATGCTTGGTGAGCTAAACAGCTTAATTCTGAACTATGGCATAGATTTAAATATTGGAAAATTCTGAAATACAATTTGCATAATATTATGAATTTACCAAAGCTGACATGAACACGATTTCTAGCACAGAATCTAGCGTCGAATTTTAATACGTCCGTATGTAAAAACATAATACCTTTTAACTTCATCACCTTTAAACAAAATTTATTTCATGTTTTAATATGTTTTGGCATCAGTTTAAAAGGTAAAATTGGACACGTACCCGGAAACAGCACATATTCAGATTCAGAAACTAAAAATATGAGATTTAAAAATGAGAAATATTCGGTCAAAAGAAGTAAAAGGTCAAACCTGATACAAGCATAACCTGATATAATCGATTTTGCTGTTTGAAAATTTGAAGGAACTCGCCATATGAGCATATTTTCTGAAAGGGTGTTTTCATGCAATATTGTTACAACTAGAAAAATATGCTTCACGTGAAATATTCTTCAAAATTTGAAATTCATGATGTATCGGTGCATGTTTTGTTCATGATTGTCACTTTAAACGTGCACATATTGGCATGTAACGTGTGTTTCGTGGATTTTGGATGCACTGCTTCTTGTGCATAAAATAGTGTTATCACTACGTGTGGCCCTAAACTTCTTTTGCGTAGTATATAAAATTCAAACCCACGACTGTGAACACACGCATGGGGGTCAGAGATCACACCAAAGAAGATGTATTGTCTGCCTTTGCTTATGAATCACACAAACCACTATGGAATATAGAGGTGAACCCACCAGTGTCTGTATCGCCACAGCATCTCTGACTCAAACACCTCCAGATCTTTCTCTGCCCATGTGATTAATTGCCAGGCAAAATAACACACTTTTTCTGTTTGAGGCTTGGTCTAAAGAGAATTGTTGTCATAATTTGTCACAACCGTTTCAGGCTTGTTCAATTCATCTCTGTATAGTGTGAATACTTTGCTAAACGTTCTAGCTGTTAGAAGAAATTAAGAATATCTTGATCACTTTTCTTCGTCTTTTGGGGACACAATACGTCAGTAAAGTTGTTACCCAGAACATTATCAAGTTTTTGAATCATATTAAGGAGATATGTCCCGCTTGGCAAAGTTTTAAACAAATTGTCAGTCTTTTAAAACTTTCACTGCGTCATGATGGTAGAGTTTAAGCGGCATCTTTTAAGCATTGGTACTGAATGACGTTTCTGCAATATGGACAATTTTTTTTATGGCAGATTTATTACTGAATTGATTTAGCATAGTTTTTATTACTTTTCATTTGAACTTTCGATCTTTCTCTAAGACTTTTGGTCTGCACTTTTACTCCTTGACGAAAAACATAAGTTTATTTCCTACTGACGGATATATTGGCTGGGGCTTGAAGACAGCATGTGTGAAGGGCACCGTCAACTCCGTGACCTCATATCGCATAACCTGTCAGTGTATTTCATTTCTGACATCTGATAAAAATTTGAAATAAATCACAATCTTTCGTGAAATCGACCAGTGGCCTCTCTTTTCTAATAAGCCATACATCAGACTGGAAAGCTGGCTGGGCTAATTAGCTTGGCGAGTTCCCTTATGGAGTTCTAAATTAGGGAACGATAAAGGAGCACGATTTGGACGCTCCTATGGGAGTTATTTCAGATCAGTCCGCGGTTGAAGTCCGGGACGTAATATTTCATCTTCAATAACCCCGCTTTGCCCTCACTTGCAGTTTTGTCAGAGAAAATTGACAAAAAGATCGGCCCAACGAAGCGAGGGTTTCATTGCAGTGTAGTGCCACTTAAAATATATCTGACGATTTGTCATCGGGATTGGCCTAAATGGACGACATATTTTGGCAATTATGATCTATTGTTGTCTTCCGTGTCGTTGGTACTTTGACTGAACATATTTACAAAATACTACATCCAATATGCAAATTGATAAATATGTAAATTGTTCTGTCTTTGAGTCTTCTATTTAATTCAAAATTTATTACCTCGGGGAATCTTGCAACTGGGAGGGTTCAGACATAATCCAAAGAGACTTTCAGTGTGAAATATAGCCGATAGGTTGTAGTTGCAGTTGTGACACATAACTTATGCAAGACTAGTCGACATGTAACGTTATACTCAATGCATCTTGTACCGTAGGCCATACAGTTCAAACTCTATAAAATATGTGAACATTCTCTAACGACAGAACTGCTGCATATATTCTACTTCGTATCTGTTACAATAGTGTTTAATACCCGTATGACAGACATGAACATTCTGACTTTTTTGGGGTCAAATTTGAAACATAGCTTCACATAGTTACTGGCTTACAGTGTTTAAAACGAGTCAAGCAAACAAGTATGGTCTTCCATGGGCGAGGGAAGTGGAGATAGGGTGCTGGGTTCCTCCTCGCAAGTGTCCTACTGCTATTCCATAACAATTCCATGTGTTTTTGTACAGTGTGCTATATCATTAATTATTTATCACAGGGACACTCATGAATTACTAGTAGTTTCCTGCCATCTCCGTTTTCCGATTTTATCTGATCCGTGATCATTAATGCAATATGTAATGTTATACAGTATGCCATGCTTATCAATTTAATTTAAAGTTTAAAAGTTGTATTTTATTAAAGTGTATCACAGCTTTTATTTGATCATTAATTAGTAATCACAATAACATTTTGATAAAAATAAAAATTACATGGTTCATCTTATCAGTCGTTACAATTAACATCAAACAATGAAACCAATACAAAGTAGGAGTATTTAAACTATTGAAAGAGGACTATTGATGACAGAACACGAATAAAAGGGTTAATCTCCCAGTATAGCGTCCACACCTAGAACCTTCTGATGGGCAACCTTGACAAAGCGGGACAGTCGTGTAAAATAATACTCAGCTGACAGTTTGGTGAAGATCATATTTTAGTACTCGAGAGTTGATCTCGGGAAGTACTAGTGAAACACTTCAAAGGTTGAAACGGAGCAACTTTGCTGATCATACTGAAGTATTTTATATCCTTAGTTCAGGTATATCTGTTTCGAACAGTAGTGCAGGTGTTAGTAATCTGCATAATCATTTGAGCGTCATTAAGTATCAGCGGGCTGTTTCATTATACCATCCTCACCTGATATTGACAAAAACACTTCGCTGGGATGGACTTACAGATTTTTCTCTTACATTTCCAGTGCGATGATGTTCAATTATATACCATAAATGATAATTGATTTTTATGTCATAATGAAACACACATAATGACATATAGTTTATAGGCATTAAACCATACATTGTCTGAACGATTCTTCGCTTTGAAATTCCGTATTCGAGCTCGATTTCATAAGCAGATTTTGTTACTGAAGCAGCATTCGAATGGCAGTCTAATTAAATCTGGGAACGAGTGAGTGTAATGTGGCTTTCGACAATGTTTCAGCCATATTACCACAGTGTCATCTACACCCCGTTGGTGTAGGGTTTCATCGCAGGGCTGAAATACACTATACTGTGTAAATGAAGTAACCCAGACAGTTCACGAGACAAACCAAACATGCAATCATGTTAACGTCTATTTATAAAGAAACAGACGGACTAATCCTAATACTACGTAATAATGTCTTGTCAGTACGCCTTTAACGTTTGTTGTGAAATGACATCAAAGAAAATAGTTTAGTTTTACGGGGCACTCTTGTTTGAAGCTTACTATAAATAATAAACATGCGACAAATATATGCATTTATTCTATTTGAAACTGATACACACTCATCGGTTTTGCCTCAAGACTTAATATTTTCCGCCGACTGTCTTGAAGCGCAATGCATGCTGGGTAATCGATCAGCACCAATCACAACAAACCATGCTATCGATTCGGATAATATTATGCTGTGTACCAAATTAGACCGCCGGTGCCAAGTATATTGAGACGGGCAGTCTGTGATTGGCTTGTTTTACAAGACACGAGTCGTATGTTTACTGTCGTCTGTGAGAAATGAAGCATACAGGGTATACAGGGAGAAGATTAAATATGTTGCATGCTTTAGAACGATTGTCCTCGTCGCGGAGTAATAGTGTTCACACAGTCTTCATTTTCAAGAATAGGAAAATATTACAACAGTGAAAGCAGCGACTCTCTCATCGTGTTTGAAATGATGTAATGCTTAGCAACACGTCATTGTCCAAACATACTTGGGGTACTGCGGCAACATCGCCTTGCATGAATCTTGAGTTCCTGGGTTCGAATCCACTACCAGGGACCGGTTATGTTAAAAAGTACCCGCACACCCAATAACGAAAAAAGGCTTAAAAAAGACACATCAAACCAATAGAATGTTTCCACTAAGTGATATAAATTCGTTTTCGTTATCAGTGTTTGGATCTAAACCAGACTTGTGTAAAACGATTCAAAGACGACACACTACCTGTAAATCATATTAATTCGTGTATATTAAATACTTATACTTTAAAAATAATAAGTATTTAATATAAACGAATAAGTATGATGCTTTACATGTGCACGTTAAACATTAACTCCTCTCTCTCTCTCTAAAAATAATATTATTTTAAACGAAATTCACTTATTAATAAACTTATATCGTAACAGCGCAGACACGGTAGTCTCTAAATAATGCTGACAACATTAGTAGTCCTATTTTCGTCCCCCGTAATACAACACTAATCTCAGGGCGATTTGGAGACATCTAAGAATGCCCTCGTCCTGTAAATAAGACATCTTAGAAAGGCAAAAGACCGACGACGATCTGCTGGTGAAATTCTATTTGACACCATATGAATATATTTTCCGAGTGACTGCCAGAGGCGATTGTTTGGGATGAGATGTCATCCCTCAATGAATATTTGATAAATTGACATTCATTTGCTAATTATATGGGTTGGCGCATTTTTACGATGCGACGCGAATTTGGTTTAGTGAGAGTAAATTATGCCACTTTATGAATATTTCATCAATTTGTCGCCCAGTGGTGTTGCTCCTCTGTACAGATCTGTTAATATAGAGATTAATGTCGACACCGCATGTTTACCCAAAATTCCAGCACAATATTGGTTCCTGTCCGAGCTATTGTTTTCAATTTAAGACATTTTAATCGTCGATCATTTTGACGATTGTATTATAATTGTACTGACAGAAATGTATACGTTTACTGACATGTATACATTATTGTGTCAGTGATATTAAGAAGTGATTGTGTAGAGCAAGAACTTCAGAAAATATAGATTAATCGAAATAGCAATAATGCAGTTGTATGTTCAAGATTCAGTTAACAGAAACAAGTGATTTTACATGCATTGATATACATGTATAACATTAACTAATTCCAAATCCTCAAATGGGTACCCGACAGGACATCATAGCAAAGATATCGCATTCAACACATGGAGTTCATACATTCTGTCAGGGTTGTGACTACTACCACGTCTGTACAGACATGTTTATAAAGAATATGCCCTTGGAACCATTGTGAATAATAATAGATGTGTCCAACGTTTATTGTCGATAAAATATTGGCAACAAACGTTTCAAAAGTGTGGCTCGAAATGTCTGAGTTGGTAAATACAATCTTATTTTCTTCAAACTGATTGAATACTTATTATGATTAGCTTTAAATTTAACTGTTATTTTCATGTTTGAGAAAATATTCTCCTGCATTGAAAATGCAAACTATTTTATACATTTTACGCCGAAAAGTTTTAATTACTTTCCTAATAGTCTGCGTTATAAGCCACTTTATAAATACTTTCACGGGCTGTTTTACAGAAGCTGAAATGTGTACTGGAAGAGCAGTGAAGGATATTAAGATTCTAATACACGCCGGAGCCTTTGTTCCAAATAGTGACATTAGTGTCATGTCAATTTTAGTCACATTTCAGTTCGTTTAAAGAAGAACAGAACTTTAACCTGTTACAAGATTTGAGTGAACCATCATACATAATTGCACTTATTTAATATATAAAAGATCATTTATGATCATGAAGGTTTATTCACATTCTCTCAGTTTGTTCACATCTTGAAATGTTAATGTGTAAACAGTACGAAGATAAACAACACTTTATTCAACCTCGAACAACAGTTGTCTATACAAACAATAAAAGACTGACTGTCACCCTTGCCCCTTTTCAGACTTCCCCCAAAGGAGAGTGTCTAAGCGAATCATTAAGCCAAGTTTACTTATCTCCCTTGAGCAAGTCTCGTCAACACTTGAGTTTCAAATATACCCCCTCCAGTCTCAAGTTTGTTTTGCTAAGCTTCAATTAAAAGCCCATTACGTCGGCGTATAGCAAATAGTGGCTAGACATAGTAAATTACTCTAAGAGATTGGGCTAAGCCAGATCATATTTCCACATTTTTTTTCGACGTTTGTGCACTTGCCTGGTCGCCCTTTTCCGGTGCCTCCAAGTCCGTGTCGTGGGGACATGCTTTAAAGCTTATTGTCATAAAGCTAGGAAACATAATGGGTGGCAGCTATGGTATTTGGTTGAATTAATAATGTATTTACCAGTGCGCCATGCAACATAATGCTGTCTCTTGTTAGATGTGTTAATTATTATTAAATCTGACGCGATTGGACGGGATTTAAGAAGACACGCCAATCTCATGTTTACTCGTCCACGCTTGATTTGAGTTCATAGTCTATTGTTGCTCGCTATGAAGTTCATATATGATACTCGCAAATTCCTTGTCGTCAAGTAGGCTTTGGGCTTGCATATAAGTTTCATTAATTTGTAAAATCATCAACATTCCATTTTTTCCATTGAGGGTTTACCACAATCAGTATTGACGTTGACGTCCACAAAGTTGTAGTATTCCTTCATCAACTCAACGTCTAAAATGTCAATCAAACCGTTTACAATAATTGTTATCAACATTTCTCCAATAACTCGAAAAATATAGTAAAATATATTTTGTTAACATTTTCAAGAAACACTGACGAATACAATATGGTGTTTGGATCTACAGTGTTCATGTAATTCAACTGAAGAAATCAATGAAGTAACTTTATCCAATTTCATTTCAGATGCTACTAACAGGATACTATTTCGACATCAAGCCAGACTGACCAAACAAACCTCTGAGCAGTGGTGAGTAGCTACTTTTCGGTGTTTTGTTTTCGGCAACGGAAGGGTCAGAATGTAAGGGTGTAAGTCAAATAGCAAATCATAATATTTCAGGGTATCCTTGCAAGTATCAAAGTCAAATGTTCAGAACATTAATAAGATTCCTTCTTTCAACTAGCTGAATCTTTTAATGTGAGCATCGTTATCTGTTTATCAACTGAAGTGAGTATGCAGTTATCCTTCATTGTAGGAGAGTTTAATCGTCTTCAGACAAAATGATTTTACGTGTTTACAAAAATAACAAAAAAGTCCACAATTATTGTCAATCAAAACATATCTCTTTGATGTCACCCTAAAATCCAACAACTGAAAATAGATACTGTATATAATCACGCAAGCTCCTATATTGTCATTATGGTCATCTTGGATAATACATTTGAGCTGTTATTATCAGGCCTTTATATGTTAACGACAGGAGGGGTGCTTATTTCATTTTACAATTGTCATCTGAATGATAAATATTATGAGCTGTGACATCTACTTTAACTGGTCATCACACGATTAACAATCCCGAGTGGCCGTCACTCTTGTAGTCATCCGACTTACACCGCCCCGCCCCAAGTTCTCGTGTCGAGAAACGACGTCTACCATCTGACTCCAGTCTTAACAACTATACTCTGGGTGGGAGCCCATATACATATAAAGAATATACATGGAGTCATGACTTCTTTCCGTTCTGTTGTCCACACAGTTAGCAGTGTCCCGATGTTTTATATATAAGTTTGTAGAATTGTAAGGATGGGAATTGCCCGATCACCTTGGCTTTTGTTCAGAGATGCCTGGCTGTTATTTTCCTGTCATCAAACAGGCTTTTTAAGTCCGCCAATAATCGCGCGGTCAATCACAACTGGACAGACATCCTAGGGTCTGAAGAAGAACAATAGAGCCGCATTGGTGATCACGCACCGCTCTCGGCTTGTTCATGACAGGGAATTCATCGCACTAATTTGTTGGTTTCTGGAGTCTGTCGTATTGATGGGGAAACGAGAGCTATCTACGTAGTGTCTTCACGTGTCGCCGACATATGCGTCTGTCACAAATTAAATGATGCTGTTGGGCCGACAACGTGTAATTTATTATATTTCGATCCAAATTGACTTTGGAACAATCGCTGTTTCTTAATACAAAATGTTTAGAGTGAATTTTGATATGATTCAGAAGAGGATAATCTGGTGGTTAGCAAATATGAAAAATTATAATCAATACAAACAGGACTTTTATCAAGACCCTGCGTCAAGACATAGAGAACTGAGCATGATCTT
>JAUELE010251746.1:0-10820 GCA_031471655.1 Diodora aspera | reverse complement strand
TTTATGTGCTCCTTGCACATCACATTGTGTTATGGCTTAAATATTGCCCTTGAAACATAAAACATCATTTGAACTCAACGCTTTAGGTAGAACAACTTTTGTTTAGGGACACTCCCCCCCCCCTTCTGAGAGGACTTTTATCATGGGGTACACAACAAAGTTTCTTTTGGGCTGCCCTACCATTGTTAGTTATCTTGTTTGTATTCCCCTTTCTGCATCTGCCCCGGAGCGATGTACCTCCTGCATCCCCCAACTCCCGCTTGAAGATCCTGCTCATATCCACTGTCCCCACTGCAGGCTGTTTTTGGACAATGAAGTGATCTTTTGAAAATTACCTCATGTGCTTGTTAAAATGCCAAGAAGGAGGATAAATTGTCAGTAATCTGACTACACTGTCTGAAACACCACTGTAATGATTATAATCAACTGAATAAAAAATATCATCAATATTACCCAATATGCTCATTTGAAATCGAGATGTTTGTGGATAGTTTAAACTTTTGACAAGAAATATAAGTTGATTTCATTGAACTCAATTTGCAATTTTTATCTTCATTTAATATTATCCCCTTTAAGTTTGAAGTTTGGTGAGTGTTCCCTTGGTTTGATTGCCCTCACGGCAACAGTTGCTCCTGACTCTGAGATTCACATCATCATAAAGTGCAGGATGGAGAGATAACTATTGCTCTCCTGTTTATTGGCGCCATACAAATTTGTCAATCTGCGTGGTTATTTGATTGAGTGAGCAGATTTATGGGGGTTAGTCACCGAGACAGACCGATTGTGACATACTGCCTGTAAATCTGTCGGGGAATAAAGCAAACTGTAGCCCTGGCTTCATTATCACAACACAATGCAGACAATTCAGTATGCACACATTCTTAATTGGATTCCACTTCAGCCTGTATGACACTATTCCTCAAACTTGAAGGACAACCGTTCATATTTACCTTGGTGTTTTCGGTCTTGAACTGTGGTTTTTTTCAGTTTATGTATTTTAATGTAGTTCCGGATGAATTTTAGTTTCAGTGCTTTTTTGCGATGGACAAGTATGTAAAAAGGTCATGATTAATACATTGCCAGAGGATGCATAGCACAGTGGTTAGTGTGTTGGCCCAGTAGTCTGTCAGCCTTGGTGGTTTTGGGTTTGAATCCTGCCTGTGCCAAAACAAGTTAACAATGTCATTGAGGGGGCTTCCGGGGACCTCAGTAACCCAATGTTTGTCGTGCAAGGCGACGAAAATGAGGATCTTTTGCTTTCACTTTCCTTTTTATCGATCTCTTTTATGATCTCTTTTCAATGTGCTCCTTGCACATCACGTTGCGTTATGGCTGAAACATTGCCTTTACAGCGTAAAACATCATTTCAACTTTCAACTCATTGATTTCACATAGCTCTGTTGATAAACCCCTAAGTTTTTCAGCCACGTACATTAATTGACCCCTGACATCAACATGATGTAGACAACACCATGATGATATCATTGAAAGATTGCTGAAAACCATGTTAAGATCCAAAATCACTCTCACTCATCTCTTAATTAGCCATGGTTGTTCTTGTGAATTGTTTGCACTATATAAGCACAGATATCCTAAAGTGACCAGTATTTCAATATTTGCAGAATCAGCGGGGATACATGATCTGATTTAATCTAATTACATGTATTTGTGAATGTTTCAAAGACAGGTTCGAGTGCAAAAGAGTAAATTACTGACATTGCTATAAATGGATTGAAACTTTAAATAAGATATTTGTAAGAACATGATATTCCTTGTCAGTGTTCAGAGATTTTATGACAGGGAAGGTTTTGCCTGTTTTAGCTGATCAATGGAAAGGCCTATGCTGTTGATGTCAAGACATGCTCTCAACACGGATGTGATTATGTGTTCTTGAGTGTGTGTGCCTAAACAACAAGTAACCAATATCATTGACTTCACATAGCTCTGTTGATAAACCTCTAATTCGTGACCGTTATAAAAGTTACAACAATGTTTGATACAGTGTTGGATTACAGTTTCCAACTTATTGGCTTTTTGGTATGATCAATAGTTTGTCTTGGACTGACAGGAAATACTTGTCGTATCTCCCTCTCTAATTATCCGCTGTTTGCCTGGCATTAACTAATTAAACATTGTACATTTATTATTGATTAACCATATGTAGTCAAACAAATTATTTCTGTGGTCAGTTGATACCTTGCAATTATCTTGATGAATGCCGGTGTTATGATTGTGTAATTGTCAGTGTGGGATATTACCTGAATGACTCATCTGATTGGAGTAATGTTCTTGTGCTATAATGTTACACGTGTGATTACTGTCATTGTCCAGTCTTGCTTTAATTTTCAGTTTTCTCAGACCCTGGGGAATGATGCCACTTACAGCAAGTGAAAACTGTAGTAGTTAAGATTATCCAGAAATTTCAGTCAGCCACCCAATAGTTTCATATTAACAATTGAAAGACTAACAAATGAGCACCTATGTACAAATAATGAAATATTTAAATATAAACAAAATTCAGAGCATGTTTACAAGACTGTAAAATCAGAATTGAGGCAATGATGGCAATGACCAAAGGAAAGCACCTTTGATTAATATATTTCCTTCTCTGTATCAACATTTCTACTTAACTGATCCAAAAGACAGCTAAGAAGACGGATAAGACAGCTGTCTCTTCTGTCTCAGCATGGTTCTGGCATTGCCTTACAGTAATACAAGTAAATCATACATGCACATCCTCTTATTATTCCACTATCATTTAGTCCATTCATCCATTTATTCCATACACTAAATCCAAGAATATAATACATGTATATCAGCTTTTCTCATCTTTCTTCCCCGTGGGGTTCCAGGGGGTGTTGCTCTAACACTGGAAAGGAATAGGACCCCAGTATCCTAATGCTTGCTGTAAGAGCCATCTAACATTGTCCCTTTTCCTGATGTGCTTCTTGCACATCACATTGCACTACGGCTGAAATATTGCCTTCTGCAATGTAAAAATCCATTTCACTCACTCATTTACTCACTCTTATCTTCCTATTCCACCTTCAAAATCCATCACTTTCACAATTTGAAAGTGAACTAGATAAATGCACCCAAAATTTCGAGGCTTCTTGTTCACCCATGAAATTACCCTCAGCTTGTCTTGTAAGGTGTCTAACATAGGGATCTGTTGCATTCACCTCTCCAGCAAGCTTTTCCACCAGTCTTCTCCATGTACCTCTTGGAGTATTGTAACTAAAAGACTCTCAGATTTTTATTAGTTTTAGTATTTCTGACTGATTATATTTAAACAAGCATGATTTATTATTTTATTTAAAATTGGAATGAGAATGTACAGTTGTCAGAGAGTTGGCTTACTGATTCATTAAATTCCGTGTTGTGGTCTCCCCATTTACATCCTTCAACTATTGGCCAGCTTAGTTTCATTGAAAATGTAAAGCCTCAATAACTATGTGAAAAACAACTGTGAAGATTTAACAGTTGAAATACTCCAGAGCCTTTGTTTTACCATTCTAACTGTGGCATGAGACCACACTGGAATATCCCACGCATTTCCCCACCACTTGGATCATACTCAGCTTATACTGTTGTATTAGTCCAGTTCTCTCACATCCATCATTAATGCTAATATTTGCCTGTAGGCAAGAAGCTAGATCCACCAAGCATATAAATTGAATTATGTAATGTTCTGGTGGTCTTCCGACAGGAAAATTTGGCTTGGGATGTTGAAAGTTACAGTAGTTGAGTTGGTTAATCAATAAAGTACATAGCTAGAAAGATATTTCCAAATGATTTACTGCTGCTGGCGTGTGTATGAGTGATGTGAATGGAGAAGATCTATCTTGGAATACAGTTTTGATGTCTGGTCTGACTACACAGGATGGGAAGTCTTCCTGCTGAAGTCTCCCGAGACAAACTCGGGCTTTTAATAGTGACTGCAGTAAATGGAAGCTTCCACCGCTCCTAATTTAGAGTCGATACTAATTAAGATACATCTAATTATATGTTTATGTCTTCCTCTTCTGAACATGGTGACCATTCACTGTCACCGAACTGAAGTCGCCATCACTCAGTTTGATGTAGACTTTTGTCAAGACCTTAAGGCTGCATTTAGGCATTTACTTAACTATATTTTTAAAAATATTTAATTTTAGAGGATACCGGTACATGGATATTTGTTGTCCACCACCACACATGGTTGTTGTCCTGGTGCAGTGCCAGTTTTCAGCTTGGCCAACTGAGACAAGTGAAGTAAAGTACCTTCTCCAAGGGTACTAACATGGTTCTTGCCATTGTCTAATGACAAGGCCGACATCTTTATGTTTCTGTAACAAGACTGTAAATATGAAGAACGGGGCAGGGCAGAAGCAGAGTGCAAGAGCTATAATCCAAGGACATCAAGCAATGGTCTAGGGTCCACCTAGCCCCTGGAAGCTCTATATAGGTCCTAGATTATAGTAGATATTTGTAGTGAATAAAAGTGGAGGGAGGAGGAGCTCAGGTCAAAGTGAGGGGCTTAAGCACTCATCCTAAACACCCCTTCTGTCACCCATGCAAAGATGTTGAAACATAGAAGTTTCAAACAATAATGGGGTTGAAAGGGAAACCACTGCAAACTGACAACCTTTATCAATGAACAGTTGCTCTCTTAACAGCTAGTCAGTTGTAATTAAACATCGGAACAAAGACTTTAAACATTTAAAATGTAAATGCTTCTGCTCCCACACTATCATGCTCCATGTTTGTAGACAATGTATATGGTGAATAGAAGTACAAGGAACATTTAACTTTCATTTCCCCCCTAATAACATTAATTTAGACCAATTTGGATTCGAGTCTGGGACAGAAAGCACCTCTGACAGCTGATGGTGGGCTTGGAGTTTAATGTCTGTGGTTAAAACTTGAAGTAGAAGTCTCACAGGGGCAGGAATCAATAGCGGATTGTCCTTGAAGTGAAGTACCTGGCGAGGAAACTCCAGAACAGAACCACAGGGGGACGTGAATGAAAGGGGCGTAAGGAGGCTCTCATTTAGGTCCGTTTGTAGCACAAGTGTACTGGTCATGTTAATTCTGCATTTAGACTGGATTATAATTCAGCCACTAATCCATACATGCCTCAGCAGAAACATAAAACTTGCCCAAATGAGTGACAGAATTTGTAAAGTAGGTACCCTCCGCTAAATGAAGTTGTTAATTTAGCAGCTTTCTTACCCCAGGATTCTTCTGCTTGATGATTCCTTACTCTCATTGCTTGTAGTACTGATTTTAGCATAGTTTGGATAGCGATGGGTCTGATGGTCCAACATTCCATTATTTTAGCATCCCACTCCAATCATCAGGCTTAACCTAGCCTGTCCCTAATCCTGAAACTAACCATAACAAGCCATAACCCATCTATTACCTTACCTTAACCCTCAGCTGAACCCTACACTTAAACTATACTGTATTGTCATCCTAATGGACTGTCGGACCAGTGGGAAGACCCTGTTGGGATAATTTGTACTTTTTCTTTAGGTGCTGTTGATTTATTCAATCTCTCAAGTCACTAAGTAAGAATTTTTGGCAACAGGTGGAAATATTGGCATTAACACTTTATGTCAGTTTTATTACCATGAGAAAGGAAAGCGTGCCTCTAATCATTTTGATGTTACAGTCATGTTACATTTATTACCACACCATATGCATAATTGCTTGGTATAAAGAGCTCCAGATACCTGACAGGCAGTTGGGTAATGGGCCAAGAGTTTTTGAACTACACTTTAAATTGCATTTTAAGATCCTTGTACAGCTTCCAGCTTCATGCAAAGAGTTTTTGAACTACACTTTAAATTGCATTTTAGGATCCTCGTACAGCTTCCAGCTTCATGCAGAGAGTTTTTGTTACCACCTGAACGTTTTTCTTTAACAAAAGATCATACAGGTCCAGGACTATGGTTGCCACTTTCAACTTGCTTGGATAGTGTGCATCTACATGCACGATGTCTGTCAACTGATAGAGTTGTAGGTTTTAAGACCACCCAGTTCAGTTTCTCTTGTTCAGCCAGAATTAGCCTTGTCTTTCTGGTGTTATTACTTAAAGAGTGCTGAGAGGTATAATAAATAACATAACATCTTTCACTCACTGTAAAATTGCAAGACTTTAAAAGTTGAAACTGAACTCAATAATTGTATAAGTAAAACTACAGCTTGTGACAAGACTTTCATCAGTCTTCTTGAAGATGGGTGCTGTATAGTGCAGTGGTTAGAGCATCGGTCCAGCAATCTGCCATCTTAGCAGTTGTGGTTCAAGTCCCGGCCCAGGCAGTTCTCTTTTAACTCAGGAAGACAGGAGCCTCGACACCGATGTGATGTTGGTGAAACCGTGGTGATGTGGCTGAAAGATTGCTAAAACCATATGTAAAGCCCCAAATCACTCACTCACTCAGACTGGACCCTATTTGCCTCATGCCAGTTTTCCCAGCTATCTTGGTAGATGTGTCTCCTGCTACAACTTTATTTGTACATGTTTAATACTGAAGCAAGGAAATGATTAGTGAGTCTGCCAGAATTTCCCCGGAGACGTTAGTACTTAGTTAAACATTTATAATGAAACGTCGGTTGTAGGAAAGTATCATTGCAATTAGTTCTCTGGTCAGTCATTGGATACAGTCTGTCTTGTACTTAACAGTACACAGTACCTATTTCGTATCATGACACACGAAGGAGCAGGTCACTTTTCTTGTTTTGTATATTGTAATATATTATTCTGTCCAGGACAGGTATTGGACTATTGGATTTACTTCCATAAGGGCTCAAGGTATTCTTCCTCTGACGATGAGCATTTGGAAGCTATACAGTGTATACACCATCAAAGTATAACCTCCAGTCGGTCTCACAGCCCATGCATCTTTTCTTTATACTTATAGTCTGTAAAAATTGCAAGTCTAGGAATAGCTGATTACACTGGGCATACAAGACACAAGGCTTACTTCAATAAATATATATACCTAAAAATGATTACAAGAGACAAAAATTCAGAGACTGCAGTTGGTCATATCGCTTCTTGCATACAGTATTTTTCAGATTAAAAATGAACAGCTAATGTAGTTACTGTTGAAAGCCCTTTTCTAAACTCGGACTAAAGCCAGGCGTGTGCCTTGTATCACTGCGAAAAGGAAATACCGACGATGTCCTTCTCAATGACTGTGAAAATTTTATAGAGCCCAAAGTAAGTCTAGCTGAAGTTAAGCAAGGATACTATGGAAGTCAGTCTCTTGAAGGAATGTACAACAAATTAATAATTACCTTTCAGAATTAAAACAAAAATTAATGTAAACAGAATTTTAGTTTAGTTTTAAGGCATCATTACCAATTAAGTCCAAGCTGACTGATGCCTGCACCAAATATATCCTGGGCAAAAGGTAGAAAAGTTATGTATTCTTGCCTAACAGATGTTGAGATCTAGCAATTCATAATATGTGCAGAGACTTAATGACAGTTAACCCACCAAAGACCAATCATTACCTTGTCATGTGTGCGTGTAAGGGGACAATCATATTACTCTCCCATAAGGCACACGTACCGTATTTATAATGGCCTTTTATGATATTGACCTTCACAAAATAAATACACAGTGTGTTTAACCAACAGAGTTTGGTTATGTTTGATATTCCCAGTGAGACTTTCCTGATGGTCAGGTTGCCAGTCATAACTTGAACCGTGGCAGAAGCAAAACATGTTTTCTAATGGATGTGCCATGATGTCACTACTGTGTTTATTCATTGATAAGTTCTGTAATCGACTTGCAAATCTGGTGGCACGAGGTGTACAAATCCACCCCATCAGAAGCGCTGTGTTTACTTGTGCTGTAGGGGCTCTTCTGCATGTGTGAGGTTGGGAGATACAGCTTTAAATAACATCAAAAGCTGGTCCTGCATCTTCCCAGAAGAAATCCCCAGTCTTATCAGCCTGTCTTCACCTCAGTTCATTGAAACACTACACAGAAATAGATCAAGACCTTGAAGAGAACTGCGTGCACTAATCTAACTACAGATAGATAACCACGTCTACTTTCAGATCCACATTTGGCTGCTGGTAGTTCCAATGCAATATTTATACATTTCCAGAGAGAACAGACATACATCCATCAAATTTAATTAGTATTTGATTCAAGGTTTTGTTTTTGGGATATTTATCTTGGTTCCTTGACAAAACATTTTGCACGCTATCTACAAAGTCTTAACGATGTATCTACTGTATTTACATGGTGCTCCATCATGGCTTAGCTCATTCGTTTGAGGTTAAATCAACATTTTTTTAAATCTAAGACGATCAGCACATGAAAATAGTGCACAAATTTACTCTAGTGAATTTTAGATCCAGAATTAGGTTCAAATGTCCAGCAGTGGGTTGTCTTTTTCCAGTTCTAAGTAAATCGTAAATAGATTAATTTCCTCTGCAATAACAGTAAGCCTCTGTTCGCACTTTCCATGTGTAGTTGCTTTACACATCTAATTGCTGGCAGCAGGGGTGAGTTTTGAAGCTGGCTTACAAGGCCGAGCTAAACCTCGAACTTCAACAACTGCACACAGAATATCCTATGTGTTGTCTCACGTGGACAAGATTACACAAGCTGCTGCTGCCAGCTCTCCTGGGAAGACATGAAGAACTGAATGGCAGGTGGAATCTTCGGAATGAGGAAGACATTACTCTTGGTATGAGGTTGGCACTAGTTGTGTCAAAAGAACCGCATGTTACTACCAAAATTCTTACAACTTGAGGGCTTCATATGTGAATGAAAGTTGTAGTAGAAAAGAGACAATGTCTAGTAGGTTCTGGAATTTCAGCTAAAGATTTTTAACTTGTTTTTAAACTTTGAAAAGGGTTTACACATACAAATTGGGCATTGTAGCAAAGTTTTCTGCAAACAACATTTCTGCACATAGTTCTGTAACTAGTCTGCCTGACAAACTCTGTGTAAAACTTGCTTTGGCCAGTCCATAAAATTTGCAAGTCTCGGGATAGCTGATTACATTCGACAAAGGAGACATAAGGCTGATTTCTATAATTCATTTTACTTAAACTTAGCCTATATCTGCAGCTAGTCCTTGTATCAAAGCTGGGATACTTGTTATCATACTTTTCTTTTACCGGTAGTTGTTACACCAGTAGTATTTTTGACACTTCCTTTCCAATCACTTCCTTAACACTACAATTAATTACACTTATGCTTGTGTTAGAGGTTAGAGGGCAGGTACTAGTAGGTGGATAGTGCATCAGCTTTGCAATTGCTTAGCTCTAATGGTAGTGGATTCAGATCCTGCACGTGGTCAGCAGAGTTTAGTACTTAATTTCACTGAACCTGTGGATTGAAACCCCAACATTATGATGATGTGGCTAAAATATCACTGAATTCCTTGGTAAAAATACAAATCACGAATCATGAACCTTTCATATCTAATTTTTCCATACTTATAGTCACTGAAAGCAATATTTTACAGTCAAGAAAGCAACAGTACTTCAAGGGCATCTTCTCGTGAAGATACTTCCTCCGTACATTGCATTCAGTAATGCTGTAGGTGTGCCGAGAAAAAGGGAATGATTTATGTAAGTGCTGGAGGACTAATCACAGGTTTAGTGTTTGGAATACAGCTCACACTGCCGGCTGCACTGAAGCAGAATCTACCACAAATGTCAGACACTCGTTCAGGGAACAAATTTCATGATTTAATCACAATAAAAGGGTAATTTCATTTTACTTTAAATGTTTGGTTACTGATTGAGTTAGTGGAAATCTAATAAACCTGGTCACAACGTGAATCCGTTTCTAGTAGAAGATGAGGAATGATAGAGGGGAGTAAACTCTAGAAGTGATTCAAGGACTTCATTGTGGTGGATGAAGGAATGTAAGTTATGTGAGCGAAATACTCAAGTAATTCTGAGATCCAGTTGATTTACTTTTCATGAAATATAATGGACAAAAAATTACTGTCCTCATCGCCAGTGTCACTGATAATAAAAATCATTCAATAAATAGATGAATTAAAATATGTACTAAAAGGTTTGAATAATTTTTCGCACTTTTTTCAAGAGTGTGTATTTCAGCTAAATGCCTCTGGAATTTAGGATTATTTGACACCATGTCTACAATGTAATGAATTATATATATTATATAGGTATATTAAAAGTTTGGTGAAGAATGCAAATGTCGTGGCGTCAAGATAAGAATAATTATGAGGACACTTATGTCAACCTAATCCCATGCGCAATGTGCATGTTCAAATCACTCCATATTATTACTTCAGTCATTGGAACAATGTACAATGCCCAACATTTCTCAACTCACAGGAGCTATAGTATGGAGAGTACTGAACCTAAGCTGCCTGTTAGACACAAGAAGGTTAACGTTCACATTAGGCCACACAGTTTTCAAAACTTGGTTTATGAGTTTGTGGACTTAAATTGAAATGCGAAAACTAATTGTCATTATTCTTTCAATTTGGAAAACAATTTTGGCATACCTACCAAAAATGTGGACAAATTAAAAAAAATAGGAAGTGGAATTGTTTTTTTGTCGACTTACCAACCTGAATTTCCCCTCCCTTCTCCCCCCCAAGACTTGCTTTGCCATCACTTTCTGATCAGGTACCCGATTTCAACTGTATGGACCAAACCAAAACATGAGAAAAGCTACTTCCACAAGGTGACACCACTGACAGTGTCAGTGTATCAAAGAGAGACGGGGTCAGTCCTTGAAGACCTGAGAGCTTTACAGCTTGAGCCAGTTGCTCAACTTCTCAAGATTATGACTAGACTTTTGTCAAGAGCCCAAGTCAAGG
>JAUELE010251745.1:0-19327 GCA_031471655.1 Diodora aspera | reverse complement strand
AGAGATATCCCTTCAAGATTAGGAAGTTTTATCAACGATATGATGTCAATCAAATTACACTCGTTGAAATCCTAGCACCCTTTTCATCAGCAATGACAGAAAGACGTAAACGATAATAACTGAAATCATTTGGTATCGTTTCTTTTGTCCGGCAGCATACATTTTTTTATGTATATTTATCGATCCCAAAGTTAAAAAGAACACATTGAATTTGACAAGTTTAACACATTCGAAGCGAAACAGAACAAATCTGAATCGTCTGGCCTCAAAGGTCCGTTAAGTATGTGTATACTAACGTCCAAAAGAAACGATACGGATAAAATGCTTACTTTTACCAAGTTCTGTTTCCTGAGTTACTGGTCCAAAATAATTCCCCACTTTCGTAGAGTTTCATTTGGTGTGCATCGTGTTGAAATAACACAATCCTGAATACATAATTATATTTGAAAATAAACAATATTACTTCGTTTTTCTTCAAGCGTTTCTGAAAGCTGTTGTATAGTTTCTTTTGGATGTAAGTATACATGCCCTACAATTGAGAAGCTAACGGTTCAATAAATGTATGTCCTCAAAACTTACCTATGTGTTAACTCTGTTCAGGTGTTAATCGAATATAAGCCAGTGAATTCAATCCCATATTTATATGACCCTTGTGGGCCAAAACTTCTCCGACTGTTTACGTCACAGACATGGCTGGCTTGACCCCGCTGGATGACGAGTTATGTAAGGAGTGAAGAGTGATGGACAGTCAAGTCCCACAACATTGTTCTACTATCCTGTAGCGAAGGATCCCTGTTACGCAAGAACAAAACATGGATTGTATTAACACCACAAATATATCCATACCCATCCCGTCCTGATTAAGTATACGGTGTCATCCGACAGAGAGTCGAGTTCACTTTGGTTTTGATATAATGTTATGGCGAACGTCGACGTCGTGTGTCATAGTATTGGACGGAAGGGAACGATAGTGACATTTGATTAATGTTCACTATGCGCACGTGTGCGCACGCGAATTCACAGAGCCGTAGCAATTTAATTATTTTAAATTTGACATACATGGTTTATATCCTAGCTAGATTTATTTATACAGACTGAATTTAGCCCAGGTGGCCATTTGTTGACCAAAAAACTTTTACAATTAAAATAATATCATTTATTATTTAAATAATATGTCTGTTTGCCTGACTATATTATTGTCACGGTAATTATTAGAGAAAAGTGAAATTTGAAATACAGACAGACAGACAGTTTATTCAGCATAGAGGCCTCCGGCTCAAAATACATATAGTATCACAGATCAATTCACTGAAGGTGTAAATATACGTACAATACGCAGACACATATGCAGGAAGATATGTACACATAAATGGATCTGTATACAAAATTAAAATCACTTATTTCTTATTTTAAATACATAAAATACTAATATTATTTAGCTGTCACGCAAAGTCGTTTGGGGAAAATTTATTTTTTGCCGCCATAAAATCCAAAGACAATCGAATGACCCAAGTAGCATAGTACCTAACTTTAAACCAGGAGAATCGTTTAGCTAGACTTCAAAATACAACTTTTTAAGAAAAAACTTCTTGGCAAATGGTTGGGGTTCGAGTCCCGCTCGGGCACCTCTCTTTCACCCGGACCCTTTCACCGTGGTGATGTGGCTGAAAGATTGCAATTGCCGAAAACTATGTAAAACCCCAAATCACTGACTCACTCTCTTTCTTTCTCCCACTTTCTCTTTCTCTGTCTTTCCCCTTCTCTCTCTCCCTCTTAACCCCTCGCTCCCTGTTTCTTTCTCTTCTTTTTTAGTTTTTCTCCCCCCCCCCCCTCTCTCTCGCTCTCTCTCTGTCTGTGTCTTTCTCCCTCTCACAAGGCTTCCTCTTTAACTTTATTTGTGTAATGTAATGTTTTGTCACTTTTCATTGTCTTTACATGTGCGATAGCCCGCTGTTAATGGGAAACTCTTATCTTACGTTTGATCGTCGCAAAAAGCTTCCATACTGACTAGACAAGCGCAAGGTCCAATACGCGACTTACCGACTTGAAGTTGGAAGTCTTACATCCAGGAGGTGGTCATAGCCAAATGACCTCAACACGACGTGACACTGAGGCTGATATTATTCAGTATATCGGCTTTTGAGTTGGAAACGTGCTCCGAACGCTAAAACAGGACTGGTGCTACATGTATCTGTGTGAAATAAATAACATTAACTGTAAATCATACATTGTCAAAGTGTATGCCCAGTTAAATAACGTTGTATTTCTTGTTGCCGGCAGATGCAAACGCATATATTTTCGACTTTCAAACAGCCAACCTCATTCCGAACCTTTCTCTGAGAGTTTACCGAAGAATGTTCCATCGATTTTCGAATGTTTATCGAATAATTATGAGCCGAATACATTTATTTGCAAGTGTAACGTGTGTGAAGGTTTACGAGTCTTTTCACGAGTCTGTCTGAAAGTTCAGAATGCATTGTTTTTTTCTCATTTCTGGGTTAGGGTCACAAAATACATATGCCCATTCACAAAGCTGTAAAATCGACAAACATGCTATATCTTTTGTGCAATATTCATGGTATAAGTCTATGTATATTTAACATTTCAAAGGGTTCTTTTTAAAAAAAAAAGAAAAAAGAATTGAGTTTGACCACGTATCCAACTTTAACTGTGTAAGTCCCTTTCTGTGTACCACATGTCGTTTGTCGTCGTTACATATGCATGTTGGGAGTTGGCATGCCTGTGCTTATGTGAGTTAGAATGTTCAAATTGGACTGTGTATATTCCATAAGGCAGTCGGTAGTTTTCAGTGTTTTGTTGTGTCTGCTGTGTAGAGCAGTTGGAATTTCAACTATTTCAATTTAGTAAATCGTGTTTCTGATTCGACGGAATCTACATTTTCTTGATTGCAGATTTAGGACATAATAGCAGTTTACAATCCACATAACAATTAACGAATGAACTGGTTGGAGAGCGTTCTGACAGCCCGACGGTCAGTTACCGTTGTTGCTGGAGGCATCGCCGCCGGCTATTCCTTAATTCATACAGTGAACCCAGACGCCGTCAACGTCAACGTCAACTATGACCAAATCTTTCAAAGGCGGTAACGAATGATGAGATTAATATACTGACATCCAAAAGAAAGTATACCAAATGATTTCAATTAATTTTCCTTACGTCTTTATGCCATAGTTGATCAACAGGATGCTTGGATTTCGGTGAGTGTAATTTGATTGACATCATCTCATTAATAAACCTTCCAAGTCTTGAAGAGATATCTCTTGTATATCCAACGCGTTTGTGAATTTATTCAGTAGTGTCTCAAAATCTTGGTATACTTCTTTTGGACGTCAGTATATGTTGAATTAAGACATTAGAACTGACTTGGAATAGTCCATTGTATATACTAGTAGTAGGTAGTTCCATGTTTAACCGTGCATGAAGCATATCCAATGGAGAGTAAATGTTTTTGATAACAGTGAAGGCAAAATGGGATGTAGGCAAAATGGGAGGACACCGGTACATGAAATATCAAACAATCAACATCTAAATAGTCCCACGATCACTGTCTAATTACTTTCTACACTAGACATGTATCTAACAACTATATTTCATGGCATCTAACAAATATCAGACCGACAGAGAGACAAGTTTATTCATTAATAAGGTCATCGGCCCAACATACAATCAAATACCGGTCATCAACAATATACATGCATGCTGTATTAAGATATAATAACTTGTTTTCCTATACATGTCTTACATTTTTAAAAATATCCTTGCTTTAATTTACATCTACATGTAATATCAAGATCTAGTACGTTAGCATATCCGAGCTCGATATCACTATTGAACATGCACTCGACATTACATCTATGCAACAGTGAAGTATTTCCAGTATCCGCCCACGATATCTGACTGATATCCTCATTCTGTCCCTACATACGACCAAAGTTCACCACTTACCATGATGAGATCAAACCGCAAATTCACATTTTTTTTAATGAAATTAATATTATACATATACCCTTAAAAAAAGTGGGGGAACTTGGAATTTCAAGGTCAATAATAAACTAATGATAACAATTATTAGTCCCCAAAATTAATTGTATCTTTACAAAGAAGGAATTGAATAAACAATTCACCCGGCATTTCATTACCTAAACTGTTTCTCTTGCTGTTATGGTCCGTGAAAGAAGGAATGGGTAAGAAACAGAAATTGCAAGTTTGCGCCAATAGTGCGTAATGCCCCCGTTATTGGCCAAACACGGATTGATTCGTTGAGGCATCGTGCATATGAGTCTACCTATGGTAATGTGATGCAGTCTGTCCGTTTTTTTCACCAACGCCTGGACAAGTTCATCTAGCGTAGCTGGTGGCCTTTCACGTTGACACACACGTCGGCCCACGTCGGGGAAGGTCAGGGCTCATTGCTGGCCAGAGCATCCTATGGATATTGTGCCGTTGAAGGTGGTTATGTTATTTACCTTGAAATTCCTAGTTCCCCTACTTTTTTTGAAGAGTATATTTGTAATGAATAAACTTTAGAAGTTGCAGCTATCTGGACTAGGAAAATATCTAGACTGTGTGTTTGTCTCAGTTATAATAAGACTTCAGGGTTTTGACCATAGACTAACATTACGACTATCCGCTCACTATCCACTGTTACGCCCACTAAACTGGGAAACGATACCAACCCTAATTTTGTTTTTAAATTAGAACCAGTTTGTAAAAATTGAATAGTTTTGACATGTGGACATGTCGTTTTACCTTTTGTGTACACATTATGCAGAAAACAGCCCCACATTTAAAGGTCCCAGAAGTGACATTAATCAGTATATTACGACACATTTTGATGATAAAAATATTGGTATAATTTCTTTTGCACGCGAGTATATCTAATGTATAATCGCTATATAAGGGATCAGACTTTTATTTGGGGGAGGGGGATATGAGACGTGTTAAAATGGGAGGGGAGGAGTGTGTAATCATACAGAGACGTGAAAAATTGCAACAACTAAAATAAGGGGCAATTAAAATTACACAGGCTTTGTTGATAGCGGATCAATAATAAAATTCCGGAACATTTGGTGGATTTGGTAACGTTCTGAAGAAAAGCTGCCCCCACTCGAATCACACACCCTCCCACACACCAACACCAAAAAATCCCCCAATCAGTCCCTACGCGAAAGCCTACGGCTGCCCATACGACGGTACTGACGCCTAACATTTTGCAGAATTTTAAGTTTGCTAAATAAGACGGTTATGGCACTCCCCCGCTCTTGAAATGTCATTTTTCTGCCCAGTTAATGAAAACAATAAATTAGTTAGATAATAATGAAGTATTGGATGAATGAAACTTTGTTTCTTTTATTTTAGATGCACATTCAATTAATGAGTCATCGCCATGTGATTCATGAACATTTTCTTGGGCGTAGAGCATAGGATAATTTAGTTTTCCTGTGATGCATCTTCTGTCGTTTCCTATGAGACAATTGGAGCAACAAAATTTGTGTAGAAGGTAGCGAGCGAACTGTAAGATGATGTACTTACAGAATGTCACGTACAGAATATAACGTACGTTCGTGGGAACTGTTTGTATGTAAATATTTTGATAATGAACACACACAAAACTGTCTGTCTATCTAGCTATCTAGCTATCTATCTGTCTGTCTGTCTATTTGTCTATTTGTCTGTCTGTCTGTCTGTCTGGAACCTTCATAGTTTACAGTAAACATATAAAAGGCCATAATATTGGTTATAGAACATTTGCAGTGAACAGTACTTTCATACATTGCTTGCTTCTACAACATACCAGAGCCTCATAATGTTATGAATTGTGTTTTATCAAACTGAGTCCAGGTACGTCTCTTTTCCAACTTGTTCTGACCTGAATACGACATAATGTGTCAGGAACAATTAACGCTTTCTTGCATTTATGCAAGAAAAGTAATTAAAATCATTTTACAGAAGCTATATAACTGAAGAGTTTCTGTTTGTAAATGTTACTATTGGTGAAACACTGTCATGCCAACGAACTTTAAGTGTACGTGAAACGTTTCTAAAGATCTGTGAAGATAGCCTAAACATTAGTCTGTCGCCCAGACAAAGATAATGGAGCCTGCCCAAGTCTAGATATTTAGCAAGTCTAGGATGGTTTTAGTATGTTAATATTTGTGTAGATTAATATGTCTGGGACTAAATGTTAGTCTACCTTAACATATACTATCAACATAAATGTGAAATAAATGTCGTAAAGTAAAGAAATAGAAAGTAACCTACCCACCTAAGTTTTCAGTTTCCAGACTCTACGAAAAGCTCACCAAAAATATCCAACCAACATAACAGTTTGTAATAATCGTATTTATGATCATCATTGTTTTTTCAATTACTTGTTTTTATACATATGTATATCACCTTTAATTTGGAGATGGATATTGGCTAGTTTCCTATACCCGGAGAGGAAACTAGAGACTCAAAATCGAACGATTACGTTCCAGTTATAAATGTTACAAACATTTGTTCATCAGCTGTACACAGTAATTATGTTATAAGGAATGGAACTTCAAAGTGTAGGTGAACATATAAAAAGTCCACAAAATTTGGGCGGAAACATCACAGTAGACTGTTGTTAAGTCCCTAAGTCACTGTTAATCACTCTCTTGTTATTAATTGTAAATTGCTATGTGTATCGGTAATGCATATATAACCCTATCCATGCTGTGGCTGGGAGGCTAATTAAAGGGATATCATTTAAAACAGGGCATTCTAGTATAATAACAGTCACAGGGACTTGATGAAAGTGTAACATCACAGTATCGGTAAACACAACATTCATGAACTAAAGGGGAACGTTCATGGTGTACAATAAATAAATATATATAAGGCCACAATCTATTTATACATCTTCACAGTACACAGAACAGATATGAAGTCCATAATGTTGAGCCAAAAATTTGAGGAGCACATTACAAATAATTTATATATACGAGACAATAATGTGGAACAGAACCCCCGCGGCGTACAGTCAACATATACAAAGGACATAATATGGGATGGAACCTTCGCAGTGTACAGAAAACATAAAAAAAACCTGATAAGGATAGAAACTTCACTTCGTACAATATAAAAGGTCATATTTCTTATTGTACACTGAAGATTAGTGAGATATGCTTGAAACATAGGAAGTACAAAATAAATAAGTCAACATGTTACTCGTTTTCTTTACACAAATGACAGATTAAACAATTGCACAATTATTCCATTCTCTACTGTACTTTTGGTGAAAGCAACTTTGATTTGCACTTATCGTATTCTGTATTCTACAGCTTAAAACATTTGATCATTGTATTGAACTGCAGATAAAAAATATTGCATAGTAAACGAAAAAGTGAAATATATATTGCGTGGTAGTGCGTAAGGGCGTAGTAAATCGTGACTATATCTCCAGTTACTCATGTCATTCTACCACCCACCCCCACCCCAACAACTGTTGTGGCGTTAGACTGCGATACCATTGAAAACTCATGTTTTTTGTCCGTTGTATCATCCAATCCGGATTAATGTTTCCTGTTCACTGTGCAAGTCAGAAATGTTTTCTATATCGTCACTGCCATTGTCTTTCACGGTGATAAATCATAGTTTTATCTGCACGTTTTGTTATGTGTTTAAAAATGGTATCCTTATGAGAATTTATAGAGAAAATAAATGTTCTCAGTGATCTGAGAACATCATATTGATAGGTATACCCATCGATATGAGGTTCTCAGATCACTAAGTTATCAGATCAGATCTGCGCTAATTTCAGTTACAATGCTTAGAGAATTACAGAAAATAAACTGGGTGTGTTTCTAGGCTATTTGATATATACAACTCAATTTTGTTGAATGTATAGGTAGCCCCTTGTGGCATGTACCCATCGATATCTAATGTAAACAGTTTACTTTGGCGAGACATTCTCTGAAATTATTTTGAAAGTATTCACGATTGAAAGGATCAGATCGATATAAATGAGAAGATGAATGTTTCGATGAATTAATAAACCTAACTGTGACAAGTTCATTATACATATTTCAGAGATCATAATAAACTTCCGTTTCAAGACCGTAATTTGGACTGAGTAATGGGAAACCCCACTGTCGAATTCGAGATTCCACTGCCTACACTACTTACAACACTAGGTCAAGGGCCACACTGACCGCAACCGCTGTATATTCTTCCAGTTAATACTCTGACGTCATCAGCGTCTTTGCCAATCAGAAGGCTTCGTTTCCGAGCTGCCAGTCACGCCGGTGGGTCATGATTGCCTAATTGCCTTCGTGTTAAGGGTTGAGAAGTCAAATGGAGGTGAATGGTCGCATTCCTGGCATATTTGACGTAATACATCCCCTATCCGAGCACAAGTACAGCGATGAGATAGTTCGATGGAATCTAGAACAAGGAAATTATATTTGTCAGTTTATATATAACGTGATGAATTAAAGCTTAAAACATCAAATGTATCGTTCCCTTTATATACAACAATGAACTTTCATCCAAAACAAGTTTAGCATATTCTCTTAAATGGGGTCAAACATAGGTTGGCGGGGAAACCCAGATACGTACTTAAATTGCTGCGTATTTATAAAAGTCTTGGAACAAACGCAATGGAATAATTCTGTCACTGTCAACAGTTCAAATTGGTGACCGGGAAATCCATCTGTGTCAGCGCAAATACGTTCTGTATTTTAAAAAGTTCTTGGAATAAACGCGCTGGAATACTTCTACAACTGTCAACATCGCAGTAGTACGTCCTGCTTGTCTATATGAACTACTTTATTTCACCAGTTCCTTCACCAGATCACCTTCTAGATGCAACAATTAATTTAATATTTTGAACCATTGAGACTTTGTCATTTGGAGCTCGACTATTAAATTACGACTCGATTAAATTTCATTCATGGACCATGACCAGGTTTACGTAAACAGTCACCCACATCAGTGAATACCTTTACGTTTTAACCTGAGTGAACACTATCTTGTAATGTAAATAAACACAACAGCCCTAGTGACGCAGACTCTTCAGGTCTAGATGATATATTTCTCATACCTGTCAAGGTAACATTACATCACTGCACGGCAGTGACCTCCCCTAGATTTATAGAATATAATTCAAGTATTGTTGACGTAGATTACGTCTTAGACTTGCACACGTCTCTGAGAAATTTGTAAGATTCTAACATTTTGTTTAAATATTAAACAATATTATCTACAAACAAAAAAATCTTTTCAGAGACTGTCGTCTAGACTTGCTAAATTTGTTTTATATCACATGAGATTGAAAGTATGGTAAAATACATTGCAAAAAGCCTTGGAGCGAGGCTAGCTACTTCTCGGAATCCAGATATGGACACAAATAAGACTGTGAAGCTCATGACAACGTTTGGAGTAAACAACCAGACTGAAAGTTAATCTTATGAAGTATTTAATTATATTTTTTTGTTCCGTTTCTTGTATGTTCACAGGCTTCCATACCTCTCAATTTCTCTGTGCATCATCTATACGAGATCGAAGTTTCAAAAAATGGTTTTTCTGCAGTTTTGTACGCTAATAAATAATTTTGTTAGTTTTAGATTAATTTTCTAACAATTCGGCGAAATGTCTCACTGTATCCGGGGTGATGTGACCAGACTTGCTTATTTTGAGCTAGACTGGCGGAGGACTCTATTTAATAGTTTTCAGTCATGGAGTAGGAATGTATAAAGACATACTTACAGGGAAGGCTAGAGACTAATAATTATATTTCTCTGGTAAAATTTTCATGTTCATGTATACTATTGTAAACTATAAAAAAAAATGAAGCCGCCCAGATACAACCTGAATTTGTCCAGACTGGGTAAACTGAAGGTAGACTTTTGTCAAGACATTAAGTCAAGGCGTAGAAAACTGCACACCATACCCTACCATAGCCATCTCTGCCTCACAGCTACGAAAGGCAATATAGTCCCAGGAAAAATAACCTGCCTTTGAGTTTACATGCAAAAGTCTTAACTGAAAGGCGTGAGGTAACAGTATATAGTAGACTGACAATAGGATAAAATTAGTTATTCGGCGACAGTGAGAGGGCTAGGAAAGACCCTTACAACTGTCGTAAGTAGACTGGGTGGGGGGTACAAAGTATATACATTTGACTAGACTTTTGTCAAGACCCTAAGGTTGTAACGTTCCTGAAATATATGCAAAATCGGAGTCAGGGTATTATTCCTTGGACTGTATTGCCTTTTCTAGTCGTACCTTAGGTCTTGACAAAAGTCTAACATCTGACTGGTGTAGTTGAAGCAAATACTCCGAACTGTGTCCCCACCTGAGAGGGGGGTAACCTACTGCAGTACATCTTGTCAAGTACACATATAAATATAATTGATTGATTTGCATTGTACCATGAAGACATAAAGTCTCCAATAGACTTTATGTGCATCCTTGTGATTCTGCAGTTTCTACAAACCCTGGTTGTGACCGCGAGGCACTACCCAAATGTTGAAAACTGGGCCTCGCAGTTCCTAAGTCATGTGTAGAAACATGAAATGACTCCCCGAATAATTTGACTTCAGGTTCATTCTTTCCTAGGACCATTTGACTCGCGAGTGGTATCAGCCTGTGTTGGATGAGATGTCTCTGGAGTCTCCTCATCCTACGATGAGATGACTCTCAAGTCAGATGATCCTGGGACAAAATAACTCCATCTAGGTTCAGATAACTCCCTAAGACTTCCTAGGACCGGATGACTCTAGACAGTCTTTTATTTCAACCTATGATGACATGACTCCGGAGTAAGATGGTTCTGGGACAAATAATTTCAATCTGGGTTCAGATAACTCCTCCAGGCGTTGACTTTATCTTCACACTCTCCTATGGATAGTAACAATGTAAAATTCAATTTCTTTATATTTTAATCCACAGCAAGCACCAAAATATACTAAAATGTGATGAGAAAGGAAATGCAAGTTCAATTATACATTTGTCTTGATAATAGCGCATATTTCAGACATCCGGAAATTCGTTTATTCGGACATATTTTGAAAACACGGAAGTGTCCGTATAAGCGGGGCACGACTGTATATTAATTGAACGAAAATCCAATTGTTATAATTAGTCCCAGTAAAGCATATCGATGTGAATAAATATCTTTGGGTTGAAGTGGTCGGAGGGGGGTAATGTTGCTTATATACATATCGGTTTCAGTCAATCAAGGTGGAATATTCCCCAAAGTTCCCATTTTCAACCTCTTCTTAGATAAGTATATTCGTTTTCTTGTTTCTTCTTCATCGTCAAGCGTAACAAGTTGTCTAGACAATAATTATCCTCGACCAGAAAACACACAGGTAACATAAGGTGTGGGAAATTCATTCATGGCATTCATGGGTATAGTTCATTCATGTACCTACTGGTAGCAGTCAGTCATGACATACACAAAAGACGCCAACACACATTCAAACTATCAGATAACCAAAACAAGGATATGAGCTACATCATCAGTCCAGTGGAAAATTGATCTCAAAGTCAACGCGGAAACTATTAAAATGTTCAGTGCCGTCTTTTGTGACTTTCTCAACACTTCTTTATGCAAATAGTTTTGGCTGCGCCTTGAAACGGCTCCTGTCGACGAGATATTCAATCCAAAACGAGTATTCATTTACTTCTAAAATTAGAAATACTCGCAGGGCATTTATTGAATGCCGTTTCTATAAATAAACGACCACAAAGGAAAGCTAGGGTTGTGCATGGCTGGGTTTGACGCAGGTTCAGCTAAACATAGGATCCTGGAAAAAATACAAGGTTGTAATCCAGTTTCCTGCGGTGCCCACGGCTTCCGAATCGTGTATTAGAAATATTTGCGGCATTGACTCAGTTTACGTTAAAATAAGGAACTCCTGGGTATACTTGTATTACTGCTTGCATCATAACCCGGTAGTAATAATGATAATAATAACAACATTGGAGGTGGTGGATGTAGCATTTTTGATGTAACTCACCACAAACGTTTTCGACGTGTAATTTTCAGGTAATTTCAAAATCATCATGAATAATATTGATGATGATTTTGAAATTACCTGAAAATTACATTACATTACATTATTATTATCACCAACGCCATTGTCGTCGTCGTATCATCATTATTATTATTAATATTATTATTATAACAATTCAGTCCAACATATTATTATTATCATTATTACAATTCAGCCCAACATATTATTATTATTATTATTATTTTAATTATCATCATTATTACAATTCAGTCCAACATATTATTATTATTATTATTATTTTAATTATCATCATTATTACAATTCAGTCCAAGCGGTTTGATACCAAGTTTTCCAATAACCACTTGAACAACCAACATTCATGCATTTTCACAAAGAATGCTGGACTCTTGTCACGGCATGGAAAACTGAACATCTCACTCCAATATAGCCATCTCAGCTCCGTCAAGTCCTGCTCAATGACTGTGGAATTATTTTTTCATTAATTAGTAAATTCATTTTAAAAGCCTTTTGCCAGCCTACAAATCAAGTCTAGCTAGCTTCTATTCCACAGCATTGTGGGAGCAGGGCTCTTGAAGGAATATAAATTAAATATACTAAAATAACTTAAAATGGTTCATAGACTATAACTGTTAGTCTATGCTTGGTCCTGCATGCCATACTGCTTCCAGTTGCTCATTATAACGATAAATGACAGTCAAGATTCGCTGTAAAGACCACCAGCACTTAATTACCTACGTACCATGCACACGACGCGTTCACCTTGGTGATAAATTAACTGGTGTCGTAATTGTCGGCCATGAAGCGTAACGGCACCCTGTGGGCATGCGCGATATGGCGTGAGCGCTTTCCGAGAAACGTGAAGCAATTCGGGGATTTCCCTAGATTATTGAGAAGCGGTGACGTGTTTACAACCACCGACTTGCTAAACCACACCACGAATTTCAAAGAACAGAAGGAAACGTCTTAACTTGAATGATGCCGGTGATCCAGAGAAAGCGCTCAGGCGTCTCACAACAAGGTCTAATTCCCTAGACTTAATGCCAGTCTCTTAAATATACTTTACATGTATGTTCATTGTATTGCTTACACTATACATTAGACTGACATGTAGTCTATGAAATCTTATTGATCCACAAAGTTTTCATTATTTTTTTTTACTGAAGTAGCGCCTTCTCTCCTCTGCTTTTTTCATAGTGGAATCAAGGAACCTAGACTTGCTTTATTAAGAAACTAGACTTGCTTAAATCCTGAAAAAATATATTTTAAAAGATTTGATTTCAGTCATGGTGCAGCTGGGACTATACAATTTATCAAATTCAGTTCTATGTCTTCCTTGCCGAATGTTTGATACCATAAACTCACAACTTACAAATTATAAAAATATCCTACAATGTCTGACGCAAAACAATTAAATGACTTCTTATAGATGGTCATCCAGACCTAGATTTTTGTCAAGACCCTAAGCCTGTAATTTCTTTAAATATATGTAAAATCAGAGGCAGGTTATTATTCTTGGAACTAGATACATCCCTTCCCAGCTGTACGTTAGAGATGGCTATATGATAGATGTTCAGTGTTCTCTGTCTTGACTCAGGGTCTTGACTAGACTTTTGTCAAGACCCTGAGGCATAGAAAACTGAACATTTCACTCTACCACAGCCATCTCTGCTTAGCCCTGCTAGGAAAGGCAATATAGTCCCAGGAATAATTATTTAACTCCGATATTACATATATAAATTTAGGAAAATTTAAACAGCCTTAGGGTCTTGACAAAAGTCTACCGGTACCCCACCAGTACTGTTGTCCCCTCAGTTCTTCCATTTCTGTATCTCCATACATCCTGTTCCAATAGATGAATCCTGATAAAGATAAACTCAAGGATTAACTAGTGCGAACAAGGATTTGGGGGATGTTTGGTAATCCCATCACATGGTGGCAATTAACACGCACCTACCCCCCAGCTGTCATCCACACTGAAAACACCTGCCTCATGTAAACCCTCGTGTCGACTTGTGTTTTAAAGTATTACACAGGCAATTTATTTTAAATTGTTTCAAAATATTTATCTTATTTTATCCATGAGTTTGGACTGCTTTGAGGCATTTGTTTGGAGTGTTTGTGTTGTTTGGGTCTACTAATTCAATCTAAATGCAGGTGTGTTCCTAATGATGTCATGTCAAGGTGTGTGTATATACTAAATATTATCATTGTAGGTGTTGATAAAGGTATTCAATCTAACATGGCTTTGATATTTCACCAGGTCAGGGCTTCATCTCGCGGCTGCACAAGAGGTGACCTTGGTGGGAATTGAACTTCCAACCCCTGGACAAACACACTAACCACTGTCCTATCCTGCAATCCGTTCACAATCTTTGTAAAATTTTAAGGTAAAAGTATACCAATGTTTGCGTTATTTTCGTTTTCCATGCAATATCACAATAGTAATGTTACCAGTATATGAACAAATCTGTCTCAAATTGACAAAAAGTACAAAAATAAGAGACATTGGTGCAGTAACCAATCAGCTGACTGGGTGGGGCTTCTGGGCCTCATTCCACAAAGCGATCTTAGTGCTAAGATGATCGTAAGTTGATCAAAAGTCCTGAAGATTGAGATTTTGCATATCATTTTAACATTAAAATTATTATCTAAAGAACTTATGATCAACTTAAAGCTATGATTACTGTGTGAAACAGGGCCGAGATCTTAAACAATTTTTATGTTGGTCAACTCAAATGATGATACAGCTGAAAGATTGCTGAAAATCAAGAAACCTGATTGAACTCGAGGGTCAGCGGACAACGTATGTCACGTCTCTTGCCATTATAAAAATGTACAGCAAGCAGGCACCATAGAAATAATTTTGTTTAATTTTATCAAGTACAACATTATCAACTTTTAATCATTTTACGTATCTTTCCAAGCAAACATTTTCTTCCAGTCACAAATATTTCAGTAGTATAGAAATCGTTGAAGTTGAAGATAAGTTTATGGCTAGTCCCGGTTGTTAAATATGAGCAAATCTGGATGGAGTGAGTGTTTAATGTATGACCCCGGCTAACTTGATCAGCTGTTCAGCATTACAGTTGTTCCCAGACCCCTGATAACACAATTCGGGGATTTGAAGACCACAAGGAGCAGGGGAGTAATCTCGTACAGGTGCCGACAACGTGATCCGTTGAGTTACACACAACATTTTTTCAGCTATATAAATAACACCTGTTCTGCATAAAGAGATAAACGGTTTGTGTGGCCGAGACATTAACTCTGAATTCAGTTTTAATCCAGTTTGATTGAGGGAATTCATGAGCCGCTCAGGCTTTAAGAGTGTCATGTCATAATCTGACAGCTGGGGTAGATCTGCGGCTTGTGATCTGGATGAATGTAATCAGTGCTATATATGTTGATCAAACTCTTCATTACATAAAAGATAAATTTGGACACGTCTTGCAGTTTTGAACATCTGGAGTTCATTCAATGGACAAATTCAGAATAGTTTACAGTCCGTCCCCAATGCGTAATTTCTTCCCCACCCCACCCCACCCCATTTTTTTAAAGTTATCTATTGGTATAGGTGAATCAGAATAACACCCCTATCCCATATCTTCTACACCCCCACCCTATAATTCCAACACCTCCACCCCTACCCAATACATCCTACATCTCCACTCCATACTTCCTACATCTCCACTCCATACTTCCTACATCCCCACTCCATACTTCCTACATCCCTACTCCATACTTCCTACAACCCCACTCCATACTTCCTACAACCCCATCACTACCCCATACTTCCTACCCTCCCACCCCTACTCATACTTCCTAAATCCCTACTCCATACTTCCTACAACCCCACTCCATACTTCCTACATCCCCACTCCATACTTCCTACACCCCACCCCTACTCCATACTTCCTACAGCCCACCCCTACTCCATACTTCCTACGCCCCACCCCTATGCCATACTTCCTACATCCCGACCCTATGCCATACTTGTTACACTCCCACTACATACTTCCTACATCTCCACTCCTACCCATGCCTCTTACAGCCCCATCCCATACTTCCTACACCCTTTCTCCTACCCCATACTTCCTACACCCCATCCCATACTTTCTACATCCCCACCTCCATCCCATACTGCCTACACCCCTATCCCTACTCCATACTTCCACACGACCAAAACTGTCGGGATATCAGCCGAAAGCTCGGAAAGTGTGGGTATATCTCTCACTTAAACCCCCACCCCTATGCCATACTTCCTACACCTCCACTCCTATGCCATACTTCTTACGCCCCCACTACATACTTCCTACACTCCCACCCCTATGCCATACTTCCTACACCCCCACTCCTATGCCATACTTCCCTATTTATGTACTCGGATATGACTAAAATTGCAGAAATTTATTAAAAATTTGCATTAAGAATGACTTGAATTTTGATGAATGATATCAAAGTTGTATCAACTTTAAATGTAAAATACTATCTGATTTTATCTGAGCAAAAATGTAATAAAGTTTATATGTGTAATACGTTATCTCTCATAAAACTTGAAGCAAGACAGGAAATTTCTTCCAATACAAATAAATTTTAATGGGCATAATGTTTCTTCCTCCTTGTATCCAGGGTAATCCATTACATCTCTTTGATACATAATTGTGTATCCTGTTTCATGTTATAATGATACAAACTTTTTCTGCGTACATTTCGACATTAGTTGGGCAGTTCCAGACCATTAGTATTGAAATAGATCCTCTACGTAATTCATTTTGATATTTACACCTGAGTAGCAGAATGTAATTATGGCCACACACACCTGAGCCATGTACATTTCAGACAGTGCCTTGTCAATTTCATTTTGAACTTGACCCACAGGATTAGGAAGCTTTTAGACAGTGCTATTGTATTACAGTATCTGATCAATAGCCGGATTAGCAGTGTTATAATTTTTGTGTCTCTTAGTAAGACCTTAAAGTTTGGCTATTAAGGTGCATGAATATTATTTTATGACATGAAATTAGATCTAATTGAGGATTTTTTATGAAGATCTTTCCATAATGATGATTTGTTCAGTGATATTGACTTTAAAAGATATTTTAATATTTCAGTGTCTAATTTTAACTTAACCGGAAGAGCAAGTTTGTACAGCTCATCTGTGCATATGGGTGGTCCTTGTATCTGAGGCAATCAGTCTCATCTCTGTAAGTTTTTATTCTGCCATTTAAGAATGCTGCTCTGAAAGCCATTGAAAGACTATCTTTCTCGGCACTGAGAAAAAAAATTCAACCTTTAAGTTTGAGCTAAGATCGATAGCTTTAACAATGAATGTTAAAAAGCCCTATGATATTTGTTTTAAATTCTAATTTACATGAAAGTAGATTCTTAAAAAGCCTGAAATATTTAACTCTGCATCAGCTTTTGCCCAAATATTGGACACGAGATTTGTACTACAATAGGTTTTAGTTGGGATTCAACTCCATAACTGTGTCAAACAGTTGAACTGACAAAATTGGAAATGGTTGACTTACAGTTATTATGGTTTAGCTGAAGGATTGCTGCAAAAAACATCAAATTCAACATCACTCTCCCTGCGGTTAACAAATGGATTTGTTAGTTGCAAAGGAAAACATATTTGCTAAACTCTTGAATTATGAGGAATGTTCCACCTGGGCTCGTGACTGATTCACAAAGTGGTAACTTTAAGTATACACTACTGGTAACATTAAGTATACACTACTGGTAACATTAAGTATACACTACTGGTAACATTAAGTATAAACTACTCACAAGACGTTAGGGAGCAAACTAGATATAAGCATAAGCTGATGTAATCAATTTTGTTCTTTGCAGCTTATCGAAACTACTCATATGACATTATTTAGAACAGGGCCTTTCTATGTAGTATTGCTACTACTGAAAATGTACTGATTATCTAAAAGATCAGGTGAAAATTTAATGCTATGTTTTTGTTTGCCAAGTGGTTAATCGTAGATTGTACCATGAAATTTAATGTCATTTGAAACATGAGCATGAGAACATTGTCACCCCCTATATAATAGGGTATAAGCATTTGGAGAATGATGAAATACAGGCAATAGTTTCTTGGATGCACCAGAAGATGTAGTTAATCAATGAAGAACAATATCAGATACAATTCTGATCTACATGATCAAGATTCATAATATTTCACCATGATATTATTGCCATAAAACTGTTAACTTGAAAACAACACTATAATGAGCATGAGTAAATCATCCCTTATCTAAATAATAAAATAATACAGTGGACATCACATTTACCTGACCTAAAACCCAGCCACTTTAGTCGGAATACAAAACTATTTCAGTACACAGACCGGTGTTATTATAACATTTTTGGAGATGTTTTTATTATCGGAAAGTGAAGTGATGATTCAGAGAGAGAGAGAGAGATGTGGTTCTCACAGCCTCGAGCTGTAACCTCTCGGCTCCCATCTCTGATAGGGGGGAAGCATGTACCTAATACAGTCAAGGTGATGCTGCATGATTCATCCCTGCATCAAGAGATGGGGGATCAGACAGTTGCTGGTGCATGTGATGTCATTATTTCTCTATAACTGCATTGTATTGTGCACTTGAGGGTAGAGAGACCTGGAGGAATGCTCTGTGGTTCGTGTTAAAGGTCTGGTATGGTTCTAACCAGTATTGTAAAACCTCCAAAAATTCAAACTTCTAAACTTTCAACAGGAATATTTCTGTCAAGATAATTCTTTTGTTTAACCTCTAAAATTCGAATTTATTTGAAAATCTGAAAACACAGTTTCTTAAAATTCAAAGATTGTCGATTTCAAATTCTAAAGTTACTGAAGACCACTAATTTCTAAAATAAAATCAAACACCACAAAAAACATTCATTCATTCATTCATTTATTCATTCATTCTGTAAATTTGTTCGTTCGTTCGTTTCTCTTTTTCCCATCCTTGGACTCGTACTTTTGTGTGCCCTGAAACTGACACCAGCATAACAAGAGAGACAGTGGTGTGATATAGCTGAAAGATTGATTTCTTCATTGCAGGCCCTATCTTGGAAGGGGGGGGAGTACAGGAGGCATATGCCCCCATTCAGCGTGACCTCTTCAGTTTTTGCCATTAGTACCAAATCATTCCCAAAACCTCTTGAAAACTTGTGAAACAGACTGAGATTGCACCAGAACATGCCTCCATATGCCTCTAGAAAATGATATCTTTCTTGAACTATACTGACGTCCAAAAGAAAGTATACCAAGATTTTGAGAGACTACTGAATAAATTCACAAA
>JAUELE010251734.1:0-10820 GCA_031471655.1 Diodora aspera | reverse complement strand
TCCGACCAGGTACCCAATTTTACAGCTGGGTAGACTGAGACAATGTGGATTAAGTTTCTTGTCCAAGGAAACAACGCAGTGTCAGAACCGGGAATCGAACTACGGACCTTGTGATTGGTAGGCGGACGCTTTACCACTGGACCACTGCGCTCCTCAGTTAAAGTCGTATCAATTTCAGAATACATACGTTTTGTTTATCATTTATTACTACGATCTGTCCTATTCTTGTACAATGGAGACATACACTCAGGGTGTCAGTTTCTCATTGTTTGTGCTACATTCATGTAAATGACTTTTACAGTTACAAATCGGGGGTAAATGATGACAGATGGCATGGAGAGTTTACTATCAGACACATCGTAAAACCATTGGTTTATTTCTGCAGTTTGCCAGCAAGTGGTGAACCACAGCAGTGTGGAAAATTACCATGATACATCCATATACATACATTATAAAACACAACCAAAAGTGACAAATCCACCGAAAAAAACTCAGGCTACACCACAAAAACATTTTGACCCAACAAGTTTAGTTTCTTTGTCCATGATTGTCATAAAAATCGTTTTAACAAAGTCTCCATTGTCGTAGCTAGCTCCGTGTTCAGCCAGTCAATGGCGTACATAATGCACGAGTTCTATCACCTTGATCTTTATTGCCAACATGTCTCCTTGTTGTCTATTTAATGTCTAATTTCCATTAAGTTGCTTTTTTCCAGTCAGCCTCAGTGGTTATCTAATGGGGTCTTTTCCTCATTCATGAAAGCCACTTCGCGGAGTTACAACGTCATGTCAGAAGGCAGTAAACTGTTATTGGGTCATAATACAGGGAATTGGTCATTATGGATCGGGCTCGTTTTCTCTGAAGTGAACAGCTTGCATCCTTTTTCTCGGTCAAAATAGCTCACAGGGAAACCTTGAACTGAAACTAACACATTGAATCAGTTTTATCCCCAATATTCAAGTTCTATTTTAAGTGTCTAATTACGTGGACCTGACCAGTTAACCAGTGACTGGCATTCCTGGTCGACCAGTGATAAATTAGCATTTCATGAATTATCAATTAATACTATATTCAGCCTAACTATTAAAGGGTCAGTGTAACGATCTAACCGTAATTGTCGGAAGTCATAATGATGGGTATATGAGTAACAGAGTTGTACAAATAAATGTATATTTTGTAAAATGGACAGAGAAAATATAAAGTTGCATGAAGAGAAGGCTACGTTCGTTGGTTATTTTATATACTCATTGTACGTGTATGTGTTCTTTCGCATTTCATGTTTAAAGCATACATTTTTGCATGTCATGTCTTCAGCAAGTCACTACATAAAACGTCAATAATCAAACATCGTGTATTGCTGCGAAACCAATAGCTTCAAAAGTGTCATATTACGCCTATTCTGACGAGTGATTCTTCAATAGTTGGGCTGAGTGTATGTGTATGCATAATTAACGAACCCATTTAAAGCCACCATCATTACGTCTCTGATTAACCTTCTGTCAATCGTACTTACGACAAGCATATGAATACTGAGGCAATTTTACTTATCTTTGTCCATGAAGCAGCTTTTACTAAAGCAAACCTTTAACTCAATAATAAATCGTAATATCAGGTCGTGTTATGGCAAAGCCTCAATTATTGATCACGGACAAAATTGCAAAATGATATTTATATTCATTATTTATATTCGATAATCGTCCCTACAAAATGTCAATTACGTGACAGGCTTATCGACTTCCCGACACAATTTTATCCTGATTTTACCTTTAACTACTTCCCCTTGACTAATGACTCTCGTTAACGTGTCTACACCCCTTCTGTTCACCGGTCCTAACCTAGCTGTCACTCAACACTCGACAACCACACGAATCTGTTCATCACTCAGCGCCACCTTGCGGTGTTTACATCGGAACGATCTCCCAAGTCACCTAGACTGAGTACAAGGATCCTTTCCCACTAAAGCCTAGGCCACACGATAAACAGCCAGGTGTTGATACAGTAATAGCACGGCAACATTATTACATGTATATGTAAAAGTCAGTATTTAGTTTATGTTACAGCATGTTCATGTTCATTGCTAATCAACTTAACAGCTGTAGAGGTACAGTGTTACATATGGGATAAACACTCTTCATCTGTCTATGATGATGCATCTGAAACGTTCTGAATTTGACCCGCATGTACTAAACTTGATTCGCTCTGTAAAATTCCAATCTTAGCATTAATTTTTATTTAATTTTTGTGCAGGCGTCTTCGCCTTCCATGTAATCCCCTAAACTCTCAACCGATTAACACTGATATGGCGACTTGATGGCGACTTGCTGGCCCGAAACCGCCTTTGTTACTTAGTTCACGTGAATCATGTAAAGATTAATTATTCATAAACACCAAACACAGCTTAGACTGAGCCTTTTAGCAAAAGGCCGGCAGGATATATATTTAAATTGTTCGCTTAACCTTTGATGAAATACCGCGATGCTAAACATGGCTTTGCTTCTGCGATGCAGACTTAGATAGCCTGGTTTCGGAATGTACTACGTCATCTTCAGGTTCGTACCACTATTAGGCCATTATAATTTTATCCCTTAAATATCAGAGATAAAGGACCAAAGAAAAACAAAGATTAACCTTACAAGAACCATAGAAACCATGGTTTGGGGCGGTAGAAGAAGTATACCATCTTGCAGACCTATTGGCTACATATGGCGAGTTCAGGAAATATACTGGAGCCAATTTGGGCCTCAACCCTTTTGCGGAAGTACTCATACCATTATACAGAAAGGTGCTGATAAGTCTCAGCGTGTATATGTGCGCAGTAAAGTGGTCGGGGAAACTTAGACCTCAATCAGGTAGTCTAATGGTTAGCATTAGAGCATTAATATCGTCATCTGACTTGACTTACCACGATAAGTTCATTTATACCGATCCGCAAGAGCATGAAACATTATACCAAGGCAAGTATCATATTTTCATTAAATATTTACTTCCTACTAATAGACTGGTTGAGTATGGGAGCAGGGGTGATGTTTTCCAGCAGGCTTGGATGTGTTTCAGCTGCGTGATGTCGGCCAGCCAATCACTGAAATGTGTAATTTGTGGTAACATGTCCTACAGCCTCCTGCCGAGGGACGTAGTTCACCTTGCTTATCACTCCAGTGAGACCAGCATTATTAAAGAGCTTGGAGAATGTGCTCCAATGGAGTTACTCCGTCAAGGACAGTAGATTAATAGTTTTTGTTATTTCTTCTGGGACTGCAGTCTGTGATGCTTTTATGTTTAAAACCTTCATAATTTTGGTTAAAGTTGTATCTTGCATATTTCATGATCAGCGTTAAAATATTACCTTTTAGCTTTGATGCAGCACAATGAACCTTTGTTCAACCAGGAGCAGGGGTGGCGGCGGGGAGGGGGCAGGGCCGGGGAGAAATTTGACCACGGACAACTTGATTGGCTCATCTCTCGGGAATCTGAGCCGCTGACGCCACACCTGACAAGAAGACAGACTTGCCATTGATATTGCTGAAAGATTGCAACGAGTACAAACTTTAAGGACACTTGTCGAAATGAAGAGTATAGCGGCCGAATGTAGCTTCATCTGTTGCCCGCATTTGAGTGTCGAACAGATTTAACTCTCATCTGCTTTACACAACAAACGATGTTCGCAGAAATAAATCAAATGCATTTTGTATTCCATTGGCAAAGTTTCAATTTTTCCCCTTGTGCAATAATACGTCAGAGCCTTTTGAAGCCATTCCATTTCGAGTCAAACAGTCTCTCAACGTCATCCTTCTTCCAACATCATCATCAAGTGCATCAAGTCAAATTACTACAGGTGATTCGTTATCTCTTTAGTTATGTTCAAACAGAGACCAGCATTCTAAGCAGGGGTGTTAATGAAAACCTGTCTTACAAGTCGTGAATCAAATTGACAAAATTGATTATTCCTGTTGAAAACCGGTGTCTCGATTTTCTCTACTTTATTGTACAATCATCCTTCTTGTCAGACTTGTCCAAATACTCTTGTCAAACGTGTCCGAACATTCTGGCATGGTCAACACATATCGATTAGTTGATTACACGGGCCAGACAGAAAGAAACGGTGTATCGGTGACGTAGACAGTGTCTAAGTTGGAGCGCCTTGCTAAAACAACCACCATAATAACAGAAGTGATTCAATTACTGAATGATCAAACTTCATCTATTACCCTCCACTGGCTCGACAAATAGCCTTGGCACAGGACCTTAATGTTGAATTATTGCAACTGTAAACGTCGACAGATCGCCTCCACGATATAATAAGCATTTATTGTTTGAATCAATCAATTTTGGTGGCTCATAACTTCGCTGTTAAATGTACGTGGTGCCATTAATCGAACAATTTCGTGTCTGGCAGCGACATCTTCAGTAGTTCTTATACCCTCACGATTCTTTTAGTTGAATAACAGCCAAGTATCCTTAGAAAATATGTTACAATTTCCTGTATCTTCAAAACAAATAAATTATCGAAAGGAGGCACGATGCAGTTAGGCTTTCTTCTGGTGATGTGAAAGAAATGGTCTTTTTCTGGTAATGTGAACGTTTACCTTGAGAAACATGTCGATAATATGGTTTGTTACTTACTGTTGGTGGAGGAATTTGCATTTACGACCAGAATGACTATTACAGTGCCAGCGCTACAAGTACCCAAGTACTTATACAAACGTAACGATTTAAACGAATACACAACATTAACTTTCTATATATAGCGTATCCGAAAACAACTTTACACACAAATGGACTTACAAACCTTTACCAATTTATTTTGTGTCACTATTCATAAAACAAACTGCTCCATTTGTCCGCATTCCGTTGGAACAATACTCTCTTGAATAAATATATCTCAAACTGGCCGTCATTTGTTTGCCTTTAATCGTTTCTGAAAATGTTGAAAGAATTGTGGACGTCTTAACATTGTTTCATCTAGCAAGAAGCGCTTTAAGGAACGATGACGTTCGATATCACGTGGTGATTGGTCACAACCAATCAACCATTATGTTACATATGGTAAAAACTAGGTATTAAACATTTTGTATACATTTTACTTAACAGTTAAAATTTAACATTCAATGAATTATGCACGTTTAGTTTCAGCTCATGGCCGTACAACCAGAGAGTTTTACGGTTGAAAGGAGCCGTCGGATAGTCTTCAGAAGCACCGCTAATGAAGCCATCAAGATGTTTTATAACTTCAGAACATGAAAGAAAGTCTTCGATCTGGACCAGTAAACTACAATTCATCAAACAGCATAGACACGATTACCAATTATTGACAATTAGCGTCAAAGAAAACAAAGATCCAAATCGATACATAAGTGAGATGGAGACAGTCTAAAGGTTGGAACCTTAAGATATTCTTCAGAAATATGTGATAAAATGAGTCCCCTTAAGATTCAGAGTTGAGGGTTTGTCAAAAGAAAATAGCATTGATGCAAGCATGTGTGCCACCTATGAAAGCTTAAATCTTCACGTATTCCGGCCTCAAAGTTTTGATGACATCCGAAATAAGATATAAACAAACTCAACAGCGTTATGACCATACATACATGATAAACATTCGTATATCTGGTTATTATGGTGCTGCTTCTGTATACAGATTGTTATATTACATCAATCCGACACGACGGCTTTATGTGTATACCTTAAAATAATGAGGCAACAAGAATGAAGAATTCTGATAGTATAATTTATGAGAAGGAAAGATTGGTAATCCTGCATGCGAAACTGGATCTGGCTATGTAAACACCAAATGTGGAACATTTATCATATGTTAAACACATTTGTACCACCTCCATCGATTTCTCTGACAAGAAAGGTAACCTAAATACCGTCCTAATTATACAACTATATGAAGAACAGCTCGAGCTAAGAATTACATTGCAGCAATTGCAGTCAAAGAAGAAATGCAAATAAACCACAGACGGCTCTCAAGAGAGCCATTTATAGCAATGTCGCTGCGGCGTGAATATTGCTATTTTATGCCCCAGTATGGACTTACTCTGTTTGAACCGTTAGATCTGTAAAAATGGACTTACTACAAAGTGTGTAATAAGTACTATAGTTTCTTTACAGTTATTTACATATTAAATTGATAATATTTACATTAGTTATAGAATGACTTTAGGCAATCAAGTTTCGTCACCCTTACGTTCGACAAGTAGCAATTGAAATTGTTTGGAGGACATCAAAGCAATGACGTAAGTCAACAGTATAGAAGATGCATTTTACAGAGAAGAACATTGAAGTAATGACGTTAGTCAAGTATCTTGGATCTGATCCGCAAAATGAACCGTAAACGCAATTACGTTAGTCTACACTGAGTATAAGAAGATCAGATCTGCAAAATAGGACATTGAACCAATGACATTAGTCTACAATAATATTATATGAGAACATCAAATCTGCAAATGCGGACAATAAGGCCGTTAGTCAACAGCATATGCAGGTCTGAATCTGAAAAACGTAGGACATTAAAACAATGATATTAGTCAACAGTATATGCAGATCTGATTTGCAAAGATGGACATTAAATTAATGACGTTAGTCAGCAATATCTGAAGATCTGAATCTGCAAAGGTCGACATGAAATGACATTGTCAACGGTATCCAAAGATCTGAATCTGAAAATGAGGACATTAAGTTAATGCCGATAGCCAACGCAACACACATATCAGATTATGCAAAACGAACCAATCAAGCAATAACAATACAATACAGATCTGAATATGCAAAGATCCGAGAAACATCCCTAATGTGTTAAAAGGTTACAGACGCTTGGCCTTCTTATTTAGGCTGCGATGCAGATATGGGAAGAATTATCAGATTGAACCTGAGTGCACTGTTTCATGTGGTTTTAGTTGATGTGTATAACGCCAAGAGTGTTGACATTCTACTGATTGTCTGTAACTGCATAATAGGAACGTAAGGCCACACGGAGTTAAGCTGCAGTCAGATGTACTTCATTCATACTCAAGCTGGGAAACCTCGTTAGGGACTTATGGTGAGATACATACTTCATCCAGTCTCGGCGTCCAAATGAGAACAATCACTTTTAGCTTTAAGTTTGAGTTTGCACTCTTTGAATAGGTAATTTCAAGTACGAACGTGTCACAACCACACCAGACTAGTTCTCTATAAAATGGATTATCTTGTCCTATATTTGATGAAACATCTTCGGTTCCCGAACATGAAAAAGGAATTTACAAACATGTTTCATCTTCATAGGATTGGAAACTACTGAGATGAAGACTTCAAAAGTATCTTTACAATATTAATAGGATGGGAGTTTGAATATACGTTATGGTTATATCCTAGACATTATAAAACTCCACATACATATTTTAAAGGAGCCATTGCAGTGTCCTTGACATAGTTGCCAAGCCACTGGTGCAAGTATATTTTATGAGTTGTAAAGTGGATCCGTAAACCTACTCACGTGTGCTAATATTATCAAACAATGTGAGCTTAATCTTAGTGGAATATATGTCTAAATAATAGCGACCGCCGCCCGTTGAGTGAAAGCAGAGATAAATTTCACATAATCTGTCAATACTATACAGGTAATAACACATGTCAACATGGCCTGACCCTCTCACGAGGTATATCAGGTTCCCGGATTCAGCACACATCATGGTAGACGTTTGTCAAGACCCCGAGTCAGGGCAGAGAAAACTGAACATCTCACTTTAACATAGCTATCCCACCTAACCCTGCCTCAGGCACAGCTAGGGAAGGCAATATAGTCCGAGGAATAACAACCTGTCTTTGATTTAAAATAGATTTAAGGAACTTTACAGCCTTAGGGTCTTGACAAAAGTTTAACATCATGGGTGATCTCTGTATTGCTCTGATATGTGTGGTTCTTACATGGGCCTCGGGTCTACTTTTGAAATCTCTATAAAGTCATTGTGTTTTACATTATGTAAATAACGACGCCGTAAGACTGTGTCAAGACTCTGTGTCAAGGCATAGGAAAGTTAGACTTACTATGATGATGCTGTCATTTTATTGCCTTAAGGTCTTGACAAACGTCTTGATACCGGTCAGAAGCTGGCAAGATCTCATGCGACTGTTTCAGCTCATCAAACTGTTTTATAATCATTTTGTTGGTGTAAATCTATGTTTGATATGAACGCAGTGTGGTTGCCTCTATATTATATAATTTCAAAACACATCACACGTTTTTATGCCAGGTTTCTCTTATATCTATGTACCAAGTGTAACAAATTTTCTGTTCAACTGAGACGAGTATTAAGTCTAGGAATTTGTGTTACTCTCGAAGCCAACAGGGACTGGAAAAGTCGAAGTTCCTTTCTACGAGACAAATATAATCCGTCATTTGAGTGAGGTACCAGTGTCTATTCTTAGCAAGGTTAAAATGGCATGCTACTTTGTACTAAACTTAGTGTGAGGGCCACTATTCCATCTGGCCAAAGATTAGCTCACCATCTGTTGTTAACGACCCGGGGAAACACCGATACCTGTATGTAATGTGGGAGGGAGCGAGTGAAGGAACTTGTACAGTCAGTCAGTCGCTGAGCCAGACACGGCAGATCTATCTTTCATAACCTGTTTCGAAGGCGGTATGCTCTTTTACCTCAACTTGTTTTTCCATCTGAAGTGCTGTGCCGAAAGCAGCGCATGCCTCGCAATAATTGAAGCCAGCTGTGGGACCGATTTAAAATAACTATAAATCAATTAGTGCATAGGTGTGCAATCAAAGTGTTCTGCTGGGTCATAGGGGCTTGTGTTTCAGGTGTAAATTTTGGGAGGGGCAGGTCCGTAGAAACAGGTGGGGTCAGGGGGCTTAACCCCCCACTTATTACAGAGACTATTGCATTTTTCAAAAGCTCGCTGCAGGCAACAACAGTGTTTACATAAGATTTGTTTTGGAAGTACAATGTAATATGTTCTATATGTAATCCCAACGGTAGAAGCCGCAAGTACCTTTGGACAAATGATATGACGGCAGCTCTCCCTCCCCCTCTTTTATGTTCAGAGTCGAGATCAACGCCCCCCCCCCCACACTATGAAATGTGTTTCTACGGCGCTGATGGTGGTTTAACAAAAATTCACATTTTCAAGTTTGAATTAAAGGTCACTCTTCTACATGAAATTATTTTACCTTAGAAGTCATGTTTATCTTATATCAAGACTCTGTTTAGGTTTCTAATTCATATATTTTTAAAATAAACAAAGAAACTGATTTAAAGGTTTACCTAAGAACGATAATAAATATCAGTGACGATGGTGTTATTGTTCCGAAGATACTCTGTTATGCTATGTAGACTTGTCTTAACAGTGTGTGGTGACTGGCTTTAGGTATTCTATCAACACCTAGTGACAGCAGTCATTATACATGCCAACAAAAATACATGTTTATACCAAAAAACATATCACGGCAGAGAGTCATATTTCACACACGCTATAGTCCCAGAGATACCCGTAGGTCTCGAGATCCGAGTTTCCGGAAACTTGGAGATACGACATCAAAAACACCTGTCACACTGGGAATGATTATATAAAATAATAGGTCCTACCTTTGAAGTTTGCAAAGATCCTTGAGTAAAGACTGTATAGCCAACACAGCTCCCTTTGGTTTGCTCCTTTCGCCTCGACGCATACTCCAAATCGCGGTATAGAAACACGTTTTGTATTCCCGTGTGTTGTGTACGGTCCACAACTGACTGACAAACTCCACGTGTGTATGTACTCCGCAGTGAGTAGCAGCAGCGTGCTGGTTCTGACTGTCCGACCCGTCACGCTAGTCAAGCGAGGAGGCGATGAGGCAAGCCACGTAAAAAGAGGTCACAATTTAGCGGGGGATACCCGTCAATTACTCGGTTCCGACCCTCCTCAGAACAACTGCGGCAGCCTGAGACTGTCAGACGGCTGGAGGACCTGTCTAATTGCCAATCACGACATTGCTGAACTTCGATCTACCGTGTGGCAACAGTAGCCCGAGTCAGTGTACTTCTGCCTGAGGCAATTTCCTTGTCGCATCTTCTGTTCTCGTTTCTATCATGTTTATGCTTAAAGATGATCATTCAAGTCTCCCAGGATGGCTCCCAAACGTATCGTGTTTGGCCAACCTATGAAGTGACCAGTTATCGACCGAATTTATCAGAGGTTGAAGAAGCACTACAACTACAAAGCGCCTGCTATCAAGCAGATTGATTTAGATGATACACGGGCTTCGTCAGTTTGAATGCAGTCACAGTTCCGCGCTGCCAACCGCCAGAAAAACGACGAGAGATTCCGACCGATTGGACAGAACATAAATGTTAGAAAAGATTATGAACACATCTTCATAAAACCCGTACTGGCTGACGCCAGGGGCCGCCACAACGGTACCCTTAAAGATGAGAGTCCCATATCATGTTCCGGGAGATCTGATCGGCACTAATTGTTTAAGAGAATCCCCTGGGTATGTCATCTAAGGAATATCATGGAAACTGACAGTGATGAGGGCGGGCGGAAAGATGAAGGGACGCTGGGGACCAGCAGCCATGTCTCTGGGGGTACAGCTAATACTATGCATATTTAGTCGGTCTGTTGTTGGAAAGGCAACTCTAAGTGTTTGGTGACCGTTGTTTCCCTACTTAGGGTCTGTTGGTCGTATGTGATTGATGACTAGAATTGTCCTTCGTGAGATATCCGTCATGCATATATGTTTGGGGCGACCATTATGTATAGGAAACCGTTATGTATACTGACGTCCAAAAGAAAGTATACCAAATGATTTCAATTATTTTCTCTTACGTCTTTATGCCATAGTTGATCAA
>JAUELE010251723.1:0-10820 GCA_031471655.1 Diodora aspera | reverse complement strand
TTAATTAAGTTTCATCAATATTTGTGGTTGCTAGAGGTGTGACGTCGAATTGTTTACGTACGGACAGACAGACAGACGGACGGACGGACGGACGGACAGACGGACGGACGGACGCCGGACTTTCCACTTATACTAAAAACTCAGCTGGTTGAAACCAGCTGAGTTAATAACGTTGTATTTGATCACTTCTGTCGCTGAACATTTTGTTGCCCAAGTAACAATGTTAAATACTCCCGGTTAGAAAATTAAAAAGTTGACTATATCATATATATACACGACAACAGAACGCCCACGGACTCAGTTCTACAATATACTTTCAAACAGTTGCCGAATATTGAGTCAAAGTTGTGTATGGCCACAGAGATTTCATCCACGTAATGGCACGTTAGATAACAAATGACAACCGCAGGCAACAGTGATATCTTTGGGATGTCAAATACAACGACGGGACCTCTCAATACAAACGTAAGTTGTCTTGCTGAATTTTCAAGTGTCGTTGGGCGCAGTAGTGTAAGCATATATAAACTTATCTTTCAGTAAAGATATAAATAAATATTTATGTATAAATACCCTTCTGGAGGTACCACTGGATGTGTTCTCAAGGACGATGCAGTCTCCCTGAGGGTCAACAGATTGGACCACCACGGGGCCAGTGGATGTTCGCTGGTAGGTTGTCTTGGCAGACACCTCACCACGCATTATCTGCATGTTCACCTTGTTCTGACCGCCTGGAAAACACCAAAATAATTAAAATCACAATTCATTTTATCTTAAAAATCGAATACTGTCTATCTCACATGTTATACAACTTGTTTTGATGTTCAGAATGTTCACGAAGACTTAAAAGGATAGAATGACGATTAATATAGTGTTAGACAGAAATAACATGATTGGCTTCTATGATATACTCACCTATGTAGTAAGCATACACTCCATGTATTTACTAGAGGTTAGTAGATGCAGTGGGGACAGACACAACGTTAGTTTCATTTGTGCATAAACACATCGGATTATCATTAACTAAGCACATCAACAACAGGGTATGGTGTTTCACACATAATTTGTCATTGTGTCAGTATTCTGTGAACCGTTTGTGACATCATCAATTACCAGATCAGTTTGTTCACTCATTTGGTGTGATTGTTCCAGTCTTTCTCTTTGTTTTTCCTTTCTTTCAAAAGGACTGACTATTCTGAGTCACGATAAGACAACCTTTTCGGACATCTGTATGTTTCATTACTGCTAGTGTCTGGAGTGACATAAACTGAATGGTTGTCAGTTTCCAGAAATAACAGCAACACACTCAATCTAAAACAACCTCCAAAATGTTTCGATTTTCTTCTTCTAAGAGTGACTCGCATCAGTTAGCATGCAGTAATTTGGTTCGAGACTGATGAGGAAGAGTCTTTGATGTTACAGCATCTACAGCGTAAGACCTTCAATTCTTAGCCACTCTATGTAAGGACTTGGAGAATGCATAGTTATCTACCTGAAGCACGCGCGGATCCAGGGATGGGGCGGTGTCAGGGGATACTGACAACATCACTACTTTAAAAGTCATATATGAGTTTGGGTGTACTACGAAAACCCACATCCCCTACCGAGACTGACATTTTGAGGTCTGGATCACCACCCTTTGAACGTCATATAGCCCTCCTGCATGCACTGAGACTGAAAGTTTGCAGCCCAGAAAAACCTACACCCCCCCTCCTTGCCAAAAGCCTGGATCCATGATGGGTGCTATCATGCTTTCACGACGTTTCGGTTAATTCCAATGCTTTATGACTACGAAGACCAATATTGTTCCCAAGATTCAGGCCAACAGCCCAATCTGGATCGCTGGCAGGACTAAAAGCGTCTACAAGTTTGCATATTTACAGGATGTAAGCAGCCTAAGTTAGTGACGGAAGCAAAGTCAACTCTTAGACCAATGACTCACCATAAAACATTCTCACCTCGGCAACATCACAAGCACGCTGTAGCGAATACCAGTTGTGCAACACCAGTATATCGTCAGTTTGTTGTATGGCGACATATACAGTTGTTGCGCAACTGGTATTCGTTAAAGCTTACCTGTGGTTAACACGAAGTGACGTAAACATATTCACCCAAAACCAGTTTAGTTTAAATGTACATACAAAGTAACAACTAGTTAGATATTAGTAGTTTAATTTTGTACGCTGCTTACAATAAGCTCCCCAAGATCGCAGCTGTCTACGGGGTTATTGCCATTGCAACAAGAAATGTAGCAGATTGCTGAGTAGAAACAAGAACCGTTTTGTGACAGTTTCACCGGGGTGGAGCACTACAGCTACAGAGGAGAAACTAATAGAGAATATGACTTTCTAAAGTAGGACAGGTAAAGAGAAGAAGAGATAATGGTTAACCTTATATAAAGAATGTGTCTATGTGAATTCAGGAAAGATCTGAGAAATGTCATCAAAACAGGGCATCACCCATTTATCAAAGTGTAAATAGTACATTTAAAATTGATATAAATAGTGTAATATATAGACAGAAAAATGATTGGAGACTGTCTGATTCGAAGTAGATAAACTCTTATGAAAAGATGAATCACAGTACATCTGCATAAAAGGCTCACACGAGCACATCACAACTCGGAAGCTTGTGTACTTAATGTATCACTAAAACGGCTAAACAACTGTGACAACTAATTGAACGGACGTGTTTGTAATAAAATAAACAAAATTTTAAAAATATTGTATAATAAAACCACTGACTTGGTACACAATATAATTGGCACATGAGGAAATGCTGGCATAAAGGAAGCTAAGCGTATACTATCTAGAATAGCTGCTGTTCTAGAAGAACAGAAAGCAAAAAGCCAATGAGCAGAGTGCATGCAGTCCCACGATCCTTTGTTACGCATGCGTAGAGAGTTGGTTGGTTAGTCTATTCCAGGTTTAAGTCCTCGTATACGCACCAACTTCAAATGTTCCACTTTGAGCCGCGGAGATATAGTCAGCCAGCCTGGTGCTGCTATCACTTTGAACGTTCATAACCTGTTCGACGACATGCCGCAAACCCACTCTGTGAGAATAATTTAAGGTCCAAAGTCAATTTGTGACATTAGTAGCAAGTGTATGTTAGCAGTGGATCAGTCACAAGGTGTGTGGCACCCACCACTTCAGACGTGCGGCCTTCTTCGTGTGACCAGATACAACCTACCATTCTCTCCTGGGCTGGGTTTCGTCTCGGGCTCCACTTTAATATCAGTTTTCGTGCTTGCAGCGATGGTTTTCGATTGAGGTGCTGGATTGCTAAGATTTGTAATCGTTTTCACTTTGCTTTTCCATGATGTTGAGCTCATGATTGAGGAGGGTCTTTGTGAAATACACAGAAAGTGCATAAATTGGGAAAAAGTAAAAATAATGAACGAAAACGGAACATAAGCAACTGTGACGTTTACCTCTACCAAACAAATTTGTGACCACATAATTACAAAAGCAAAATGAAGCAACAACATTTGAGGACGCAATTTTGAATGCATGCAGGTGAGCACGTGATGTGAACCACGTGATTACCACATACTACCCCGAATCTCTACTTGTCACCAGATTTGGTGTCAGCAGAGGACTTTTCGGGAACACCTTCCCCAGCCTTAGGCTCTTGGGGGGCAGTTGTTTTAGAATCTTCCTTATCCTTAGGGGGTTCAGGCTCAGGCAATCCTTGTGGCTCCTCCTGGCGCTCTTTGTCCCCTCCAGCACTAGCAGCCTTGCTAGATGACTTTGAACTTGACGATGAGAATGAAGAGCTGGACATGGTCACTACCCGACCTCCTTCCGACTCCGTTGCATTAATTTTGATTTCCCTGAGAGGTTTACAAAAATATGAAGTCCATGCCCCGAGAACTGGTGGGGTGATCCAGACACACAGCCACACCAATGAGCAGACACACTGACAGGATAGACTAACATACCGGTCAATTTGGATTCAAAATGTCTTTACAGTTTAATACATTATATCAACAAATATCATATCTTTACTTACGTTTTGCGAACTTTGGCACAATTGCAATTTTGAATTACGAATTGACGGGTATGCCAGAATATGAAACACATCACGATGCAATGCATTCTAATTTGCAACTCAAATTAAACCGAGGGAATAGGAGTTAAACGTAAAATCTGAACTAAAACCACGCCGTGCTCTAGCGTGCCAATACAAATTCGATCGGGAAAGTCTAACCTGCAGTGGTCGTTTCGCCAACATTGGGTGTCTGTCTGGGATTTAAAGTATAGATTCATTAAATTACTTGCTTTAATTCACAGAAAAGATATGTCCATTACTGTTTGAATATTAAATCTCTTTTTCTGTTTTTTTCTGTCATCAAATTTTGAACATTCAAAAAGTACAAAAAGAACACCTTGCCAATAGTTACAGTTGACAGTCATGTATTAACAACTCTGTTTTATTCCAAGTCTTACTCTGAATCGATAATAAATGTTGGCTATCAAGGCGGTAACCTTATTCAACCAATGTCATGAACCTTGATACATAGGTCGTCAATCTTTCAAAGATCCATCATCTATGTTCATGGCTATTGATAGCATCACACATGCACATGTAGAAGTATCACCTTATATGGATCGCATTAAATAGAATTATAAGATTATCATAAAGGCATCCTTAAGAGTTAGTGTTCCTCACCTTGTTTCTTCTCCTTCCAGGAGTTTTCTGTAGGCTGCGATTTCCAGTTCCAGAGACAGCTTGGCGTCCATAAGAGTCTGGAGTTCCTGGAGGATGCCTTCCATCTCAGACCTCAGCTTAGTGATCTCTTCCTTGAGCTGCGCGACCTCAAGGTCATGGTCGTGATCCTTCTGTTCCATCTCTCTCAGGATCTCCTGGTACTGCTTCTCCAGCTGGCTGTTCTGGAAGAACATGGAGAAGTTGGTGTTACTGGTCACTTTGAAGTAGGCGAACCAGTAAAGTTTGTACAATTACTTCTGCATACGAAGTTAGAAAAGGTCGCTCAAACCTGGCATAAGAATGCAAATATTTAAAGCTTGAGATGATTCTCGACATATAATGCACCGCCGAGTAAGAAAACTATGCATGTCAAGAATGATATAATTAATATTATTTTGACATGTGGTATTTTACATACTCTAGCCTCCAGATCAGCAAGTCTTGCACGGGAGTCAGAAAGTTGTTTCACGTATTTCTTCGATTCTTCGCGGGCGTGAGTCACTTCCATGTTCTGCTTGGTGGCTCCAGTTCGGAATTCCTGAACCTACAAAAACATCACATAAACAAATCAGTTGATGAAATTTTTTTCCTGTCGTGGAACTTCTCTGCATCTTGAACTGTTATACAAATATAACTCCTGTAACATTGGAATTTGATTTAAAATACATGTATATCATTTTGCGATCACGCATCGGTTTGCTTTGCAATAATACGAAAATCTCGGTCATGTATTTTTTAAACATATCCGCACTCTTCTTCTTGGAAGAAGCGCAGGAACAAAATATATAACAGTGATAACCTTTGATCAATGATCAATAAAATGATAACTATGTGAGTAAAATATAGGAATTTAAAAATCATAACGCTCCCAAAATGTATATTAAATGTTCATACCGCATAGTCCAGCTGCAAGAACCAAGCATTTAATATTGCTAGAGATTCATCCACTCAATTGCAGGCTCAGTTAATGCTTATTTAGTGCATTGTTACCTTGAGATTGTAGAAGGCTTCCATCTCTCCCTTTATCTGGTCACACTTAGCATCGTACTCAGTCTGGATGTCTCGGATGGCCTGGGACAACTCGTTCTTCCAGAACTCACGGTTCTCGGCAGTGGTGTCGCGGTACGCCAGGGCAGCCAGCTCCTTTAGTTCCTATTCAAGAAGAAAACAGCAAACTGGACGTTCAAATCAAGTTTTCATTGCCCTTAGAATTCCTTTCGTGACTGGTTGTAAGTTGAGTATTACAGAACGGTATTTCATTAATTAACTTACGCAAAGTGAACACAAAACACGAGTTGGCACATATCGTTATAGGAAGGCTCAAAATGGCGCCCCAGTCACCACTCTGATATTTGCAATGTTCCCATCCTTCCTACATGCAATATCTCGGTCTGTGATTATGGATGACCTATATATTGCAAAATAGATTGAACTTTCTGCTGTTTGTGTATGTATTTGTTGTCAGTTGTATGTATTAAGCGTTTGAAAAAATTGTTCTGTCTTTCGTTTACGTCCACCTAACAGCCTAACTCCGTAGTGATTCAGATATCCGAAAATGCGTTTATCCGAGCGAATTTGAAAAAAACGAAAGTCTTCGGATAAACGGGGTTCGACTGTATTATAACTGAGTGCCGATATCATTGTTGACTTGAATTACACAGGGGTATCTTTCATATGAATTGGATTATAATATGACCATAAAATTCCAAGTTCAGTACTTTAAGATAAGATATGCTAAGGGTATAACTTTATCATCATTCAAAACGGTATCATTTTCCCACGCAATAAAAAACACGTGTTGATAGCAGTAATTCTAACGAGGCCCAGCTCCAAACAGCTGTAGCATTTTCGCTTTGAGATTTACGTCAAAATTCACCAAATTGCATCTATTCTGGATCCGCCCCTGCAATGTATTGCAACTGCTCTGTTGCAGGAAACAATCCCCGACAACAGAGCAGAAGAAATTGCACACCTAAGCAGAACCAGTCGTCATATAAACATGCACTTAAGGAGACACTTGTCATTGATTGTCCTCTGTTGATGTAGTCATGGTAATCAGCGATATTTCAATGCCCAAAGGAGTCAACACACAAACTGCAGGCTACAACCACTGAACAATGCACGTTTTCATTAATGCAATGAGCTGAACGTATTGTGCCAAACTAAGTTTTTAATTCTTCATTAGCTGGAACTCCAAATAACAAACTCGGCAGACATGATTTCGATTTATTTGAACGACTACTTCGCAAAATGAAGTGAAATTGTTTCCATGGTGACGACCGTCCCACTGAATTATTCCATTAGTACACCTTCCAGGTAGATAGGTATCTTTTTGCTCCATGTTATAAATTATTGGATACGCACCAGTGAGAGTGTCAGTCAAGTGTAAACCTGCTGTCATGGCAACCTGAAAACACTGGTGCTTTTGCCAAATGGGAATTACAAAATAATTAAGCAAATTGGTACAGATTTAGGTGTATGCATTGTAATTCCAATTCCAATAGTCTTCATGACCTAAGTGTCACGATACAGAGAGATGATCTGACAGCACCGGTGTCCAAGAGATTCATTGTGGACTCTGGCGATTGGAACTGGTTAAGAGTACTAAGGCATCCGAACTAGATATCTCCAGTACTATTATGCAATGATCACCCTGCATGGCACCTACGCCGTAAATTCTTAAGCCATCTTCTCTTAAAGACATACAATTAGTCACACACATAACAATTTAATCTCAAACTCTGTATAGAAAATACTAAGAATACTTCGTCCTTGTGGACAGTGTGTACACAGGAAGATAACGTACGAGTTTTGCACTTTCTGCAGTAAGGGAATGGAATGAAGGCCATATTGTGCTTAGGCTGGGTCACGGTGACCGAGAACAGATGTATTTCGTGAGATGTAAGCCACGCAACAGATATCTCAGTATTGTTTTAACTAAGGGTGTGTCCGTACTACAAAAGCACTGTTGTGACAGTCTCCTGACATGCCTTTATGCAATATTTGTTTACAGCTTTTGAATATTTGTGTCCAGAGTAAAATTTCTCAGTTCGAATTTCACATTGCATATTGACCGCAAATCTAGTTGCAGATAATGACAAAAAATTTGATTTAAAAATACTTATGTATGTAATCAACATATCGATATTTAATACTATGCAGGCATTAAATAAACACATTTTTTTAAACCGGGAAGTTTCATGTTTGTTTTCCTGTGTAACTATTGAGATATTCGTATCTCGGAGTGAATTCGTCAATCTTCAAATATCTCATTGCATTAGAGCCGACTCTAGTTGGAGATAATGTTATAATTTCACAGTTGATCACGTTATCGCTCTGAGATGAACTCGATTGTACTCAGCAGACCTTCTGAAGAGGGATTTTATTGAAACCTGCGTGATCACCTTTGTTGAATGATGCCATTACATTAACGACCTGATCCCTTTCGATCAATGTGTATTTATTACACGCCCTGATCGAGCACTATGTTGCCTGGGATACACGATGGCCACGATGAACTTCCAAGAGGTTGTTAAATGCAGACAGAATGACAACTAGCGTGGCAAGGAGTTCCTAGAACCAATTGTGTTCTCTCATGCTTCAAATATTAATGCAGCTCTTCGCAGATCCAGTCATTTGTCATAGAGGGTTCGTTTCTACTGTACTTAATTCTAGCTACTTGGGATTAACGTAGACAATCCAATTATGGCGAAGAGATTTGCCAACCAGAAAGACAAAAATGGGTTAGTTACTATTCTCGTAAAATTAATTTGACTGCTACAAGAGTGTGCTGGACACTGTTTGGGTTAACGTGGAATAATACTCTTAAATATTTATGTCACACGACGTTTCCTACACACGTTTGTCGTCTATCAGAGGTTGGTGAAAAGGTGTAGCACCCCGCTGCAGTAGTCAGCTTGATTCTACAGTTGTGAACCATTAAGTCTTTATTCCAGTCTGTCACCCATTTTATGAAAGCATCATAACTTTAGGATGTCGTAAAGCTACGACGAAGTTTAAGATGTCGTAAGTGTTGACGTTGCTTAACTCATTTCACCCGTTTTACTATCTTACTCATCCGACACCAATGAGTATACGAGGTATGAATCGTTTAGACCTACCTGTTCATGGACTTGTTTCAAGAAATCGATCTCCTCCTCAAGAGTCTGACGCCTGTTCTCCGCCTCCATGCGTCCAAGAGTCTCGTTGTTCAGGTCCTGCCAGGGAAGGACGAGCACATGTCATCACAACAAATACATTTCATGCAGACACAGGTCTTCCATATTATTTACGCATCGCCCCATGATTGTTTTGGAAGCCCAAATAATTCAAATCAAGTGAAAACAATTTTTCACTTAAATAATTCAAATGTCAAATACGAGCCACAAGTATACTTTTTTAAATTTATGAGATGGATTTATTAAACCAAAACTGAGGTAGCATGTATAAAAGATTGTATTTCATACTGATGTATAAAGCTACAATCATTTACGTTTTGTCCAACAATCGTTTTATTGCTGTATCCTGTTAAATCATCCGTACGTTTGGTAATCAAAACATACTTAATTTTAATCTACCTGGGAAACACTTCAACTTAACCCTTCAAACGGCTCTTGCAGATACAACAGTGAGCCGCACTTATACATTTCTAAATGAAATACAACGATGAATATCAGGGCCTGCAGCGTGACTCTTCAAACGTTAAAATATACAGTAACACCAGACACTATAGACACGCGAGGGTCTGACTTACAATTCGGAGTTTCTCCAGCTCCTCGTTGAGACGGGCGATGATACCCCTGTCGCGGTGTCGGTCCTTGTCCAGATTCTCATTACCTCTCCGCAACTGGCCGATCTCACTCTCCATCTCGGCCATCTGCTGATTGAGCTTGTCGATGATCTCCTTGTCCTGGACTCGCCATCTCTTGGCATCTTCAAGGCTGCAAGATCAGGTTGGACAATTAGCAACCACGACGTTTGAATTACACTTACATTAGAAAGTTAGTAAACATATTATCACTGCTCCTTCTTGTAATACAGTACCTGCTAGAGAAACATTTTGCATTGAATATAGCTTTCTGAGGTTCTGAACTCAACAAAATATGTCAAGACCCGGTCGTTATCTGTGAACTATGTTGAGCGAAATGTGCCTTTTAGTTTAAACAGCAACACAAAGTTTCAAAAGATCCTTCCACACAACTTTCAGTTCACATTTAAATGACTACTTACAGAAGACAATATTAATTGTGGAGAGCTTAGTCTGTGTTGTCATTTCCACTCAATAATGTGGAATCAGTTTCTGAACCGAGCACCAGCTTAGCCAGCATAATGAACTTCGGTTGGAGTAAAATTTAATCAGGATTTTTTGCATGGAATATATCAGTCTCTGGCAGAGAAATCATAAAACATGGAACATACAACAAATGAAACATAAACTTGTGCTTGAAGCCGATAATATATATTCCGAGTTTTAGAAACTGCAGCCTAATTGATCGGGTAAGATAAAACGAATTTTCGCCTCGTACAATGGTTGGAGAGATAAAGATGTACACTTGAGGAAGTCTAAGAACCTCTTAACGTGTCTTATGAATGTATGTAATCGATGTCGAACAGGAGGATGACATCCACTGATGTGAAATCGTCAACGGTTTCTTGCACGTCAAAGGTACACGCCAGTTTAACAGCTGACGGCAATCACTGTCAGCCTGCAGCTGTAATCACATCACCAGTATTAAATCATCCCTTAAAAGAAATCTGTTAAGCGTCGATCCAACTTCAAGTTTAATTTGGATTAGTCGAGTTACCTCCCTTTATAAACTTAGTGTGAGAAAAATATTGTCGTAAAGGACACGTGAGTGTTTTACATTTCCCGTGTACAATATGTCAAATTTTCGATGTGTTATAACAATAATTCAGCTGACACCATTTGATGCTATTGATCTACAGCGAACTCTGCTGCTCTCGACGATAGTCTCCAGAAAGCCTTGAGATCCCTTGGGAAACAAATCGCTGCGTGAGAATTATTTTGTTCTAAGTCTCGTTTTCCTAGTTTGTGGGAAATCGAGTTTGAAAGTTCGAGGTGTTGATAGTTTTTAATGTCCCGATGTATC
>JAUELE010251712.1:0-10821 GCA_031471655.1 Diodora aspera | reverse complement strand
CTGTGTTGTCCCCTTTCCTGATGTGCCTCTTGCACATCACATTGCGCTATGGCTGAAATATTGCCCCCTGCAATGTATAAAATCCATTCCTCTCACTCACTCTTTCGAGGTGTGTGAACCGTGCACATCATAACGTCTCCTTGTAGCTTAAAGATTGTTCCTGGAATGTATACGATTAGGACAACGCAACTTCAGGCTTTACGACTTTTATAATATCATCTGTATTGTCGCAGCTTTTACTCTATTGTGACGTTGAGATATCCCACGTGACACTGATATGATGAGTTGAGGTGTGTCTACATGTGCGCAACACGCTGAAGGAACTTGTCGTGGCAATCCTAAGTTATTTCTAGACATTGCGACACCGTTTGAAACAGCCAGCGTTGTGCGGAAAAGGACAGGAAGCAGAAGTGCGTATGGGCCGTTGGCCCAGTGGTCGTTCATCCTTGTTACTATTGTCAGAGTTCGAATCCAACCTCAGCTGGTTTTGGTAGTTCGGGTTATTCGGCAAGAAGTTGGGATCGTTACTTGAAAGTGTTGTACAGAATAGCAAGAAGTTAAGATTTTTACTTGAAAGAGTTGTACAACATGGCAAGAAGTTAAGATCGTTACTTGAACGGGTTGTACAGAATGGCAGGACATTAAAATCGTTACTTGAAAGAGTTGTACAGAGTTGGTAAAAGGTAAAGATAGTTACTTGAAAGAGTTGCTCCGATTGACAAGAAGTTAAGCTCTTTACTTGAAAGAGTTATACAGAATGGCTCACACGTTTATAAACGTGTTGCAGTCATTAACTTGCATGTAAACCGTTTTGGAGGTCCCGGATGTGACACTGCATCACGGAGAAAGAATATGTCCTCAGTTACTCCGTACTTGTCGTACAAGGCGACTAAATGGGAATGTTTCGTTTACTTTACTTTCTATCAATCTCTTTAGAAACTGTTAATTATACACAGTTTGCATTGTCTTGGTTTCGAGATTTGCGGAAAAAACATGAAAACCTCAAATATTGCAACCTAAAATACTAACTCAAGTCACACAAGAAAGGTTTAAATTAAGTCATTTAAAAATAGTGTTATTATTGGATTCCCGCAGTAACGTAGTCGAAAATCTATCTGTATCCATTTACTGATAGAAACGCTTGTTGGCGCAAGAATCCCTTATACACAGAATGTGTTGCAACAGCAAGCTGCGCACACAGAACAGTTTTCGAAATGCATTGTGGACCATGAAGACATATTTTCACAGTTGGATAACGGAACTTATGTGTCCGTGATCAAACAACGTGACACTTGGATGAGCGTGCCGCTGTGTTTGCTAGCGAAACGATTGATCCAAGTGTGAAACATCAAAGCATACATTGATTACCCACTTCACAATATATATTGCTTTAAAATGTTTTCGAGTTTAGGACATTTGTGCAGAACTGAAACAATTAAGTGTTTGTTCTTGTTTGGGAGTTGTAACCGATGTTTGGTTGAAGCATGAAGCCATTTAGCAAGCTGTGAGATGAAAGCCTTCAACGTTATACAAATACAGATCGTGTCTTAAATAATTTTATTACAGTTGTATCTCAGTGTTGCGTGTCATCAAGTGCGTGTTTGCATAAAGTTATTGTTTTCTGGACCAGTTCATGTGCTCGTGAAATGCAAATTGGAGAAATTCATTTATACAAACCGCATTAACTATTGCTCTCGGAAGTCATTATGTGCCAATTTGTGTGGGTATGTTTCGTTCTCCAAGCATATGTAATTATTTTGGGTTATGTTTTCAATCAGTAAATTACTTCGCTATTCAATCTCGTTTGTATTGGGAACGTAAATTAACAATTCAAGTATTGCTGTTAAGATCTATATTTAGTCTAATTACTACTTTGCAAGTCATATCTTATTGTTTAGATGGTGTTACGTTTCAAAGGGAGGCCTTTCAGAGAGAGGTTTTTCAGGTGTGAAGACATTTGATACTTCAGCTGTAGTTAGGTGGGAGTTAGGTCAGGAAGCTGATGGCCTGTAATGTAATCATAATGTTTGATCTTGTATAGCGCTGAGTCTAGGCTTTGTAATTAAAGCTTGTTCAAAATCCGTTATTACCCTGGTGTAACCCAATCAGCCTACAAGTTAACAACACTCCTGATGGAAGGTACTCAGTATCAAGTGAAGCCCAAGGTGGCACCGCTGACATTGTGACGTCATTATCAGCGTCTCAGTGCGAGGCAGGGAGCTCGAACCCTTGAAAGTCTGAAAGCTTTTGAGACGCTAGCCGATCACCCATCCAACTACTGCCAGGGCTCGACGCTTAACGTATCAAGCGAGTGACCTACGAGCGGTACACGAGACCAACCAGCTTCACTTAGAGTCTTGTACAGCGCAGTATACAACCCTGAGTAATCGCTTATAATGGGTTCGAGTCTCAATTGAGTTAGGGGCGCGAGATGACGCAGTGGATAGCTCGTCGACCCAGCAATCTTCCCGCTCGGGTATCTCTCTGTCTACCCGGAGACACAGGAGCCCCGGTACCGACGTGATGTTGGTGAGACTGTGATGATGTGGCTGAAAGATTGCAGAAAACCACGTAAAACCCCAAGTCACTCACCCAATTGAGTTACAACATATTTGTCTTCCAAAGTGAGAGCGCAGAACAACCATGCGTGTGAGTAAGTTCATCATCTGGTCAGAATTTATGATTGTGTTCGAATCCCGCTCGGGTCAGTTGACAAATGGTTAACACTTCCGTCGTTCAGCTCAGAAAATCAGCTCTGGTAATTTATAACTATAAATACAGCTTAAATATCGCTGAAAACCGGTTTAGAGCTATCCGTGTTAAGATGATATAGCCTAATGATAGGTAAATGCAGTGTAAATACAACATCCTAATTTAAGACTTCCTCGTGTTCAGTGGAGTGGAGTTAGTTCTCGAGATGTGTTACTGTTAACGCGCATTCAGTGGAATGAGAAACCATTAGTAATACATCCAAGCTAATGGTCAGCATATCGATTCACAAATGAATATTCACTTTAACTTCCATGATTATCACAAGAGAAGAAGTCAATAAATATTTATTGTAATTTAACAGCAGTGCAATCCCTTGGTGCGTGTCGTTATTACAAATGTTTGATCCGCATAACGTGTTTTGTAATACTGTATCGCCAGGATTTATAGCGGGCTCGTAATGATTAATAGTTGAGCACTCGATGAAATTAACAGATCGAGCACCGACAGACTGCTATTGAGCCATTACGTACCATTAGTTCTTAGGAAATTATCATCCGTTGCTAGGATGCTGCTGCAACAAATCATGCTGTCCACACGACTGTATTTCGTTGACGCAAAGAACGGTATTAGAGAATTTAGTTTGCAATTAATCCCTACATCGTAACGTAGGAAATGAATGAGGGTTATAGTGCTTTAGAGGAATGATAACATATGTTAGGGTTTATAGCTCCTCTGAATGAGGAATTATAGGAAATAAATATTTGGCATGTTGTGTGACCGTGTTTCAGTATTAGCGGAAAAGATTTGCCTATAAATGCAGGATATTAATGAGTGCTTAAGCGGTAAAAGAACGACACACTAATAAAACCTTATTTGGCGTAAATGTCGACCATTGAAAGCGGAATGATAAACTCGTCGTGATATGGCGGGCAGTAAATGCCTGCCGTAAAATACCGGACGTTGCGTACCGTTCCTGAGACAACATACGTTAAATACTATCCGTGAGATATGTCTTCCTTTCGTAAGAGTTACGTCCCCTGTTCCAATTATGTTGATGGCTTTCCTTTATTACTGATTGGATGTTGTACCTTACGATTGTTGAGTGCATTCGGATTAAGCTGAAAGATGGTGTCTATCTCGGGTAATGAAGAGAAGCAATTCCGGTCACGTGATGTAGAGCGTCACGTCCCCTCCTTAGCGACCCTTGACAGCAAATCAGTGATTTTGGCTCGGAGCCTCGCTAAAACATTTAACAAGTGAATTCCCATCAGCAACCGGGTGTCTGGAGTATCGCTTTGTTGCATGTAGGAAACTACTTTCCTCACGACGTTTCTAATTAAGTATAACGTGATTAGTCTCAAGGGTAATAGGTTTAATTCTCCTGCAACTGTGTCTTGCCGGTTTGTGACCTTTTGTAAGTGTCATTTATCAAACTAACTTCGCCATTCCTACAAGCAATTATCCCAATCATTTAGTTAATGAAAGTAAAACGAAAATTGGTTGGCATCCATGAGTCGAAAGTTGACTTTATTTCGCTGTTTATACCACGTACGCCGCCTACATCGCGGCTGAGCCGTTGAAACAAAATAGGCATCAGTAATTGACAATGATTTCAGCCTTTCCACGCTGAAAGTAAATTGTGACTCGTAAATTGCATCGTTTGAGAACACAACGGTCTGTTTAGCGTCCAAGATGCATTCTAATGAACAGCATTTGTAAACATGGACAAATTATTCTCAGGAGGCTCAGCGAACACTCGATACAACTTAATCTAAAACGTGAAACAGTTTCAAGAAGTCGGAACTAAGTTGGAACTTATTGCGTTGAGAGTATTTATCAGCTAATAGTTATGTACCGTGCACAGTTTTGTGATGAAAAACGGTGACAGCCAGGGACGATGGAACCAATTTCAGATGGGGTGGGGGCGGGAGGGGTCACCAGGTCTTACAGAGCCAAAACAGTCAAGACCCCCCAAACCCCCCCCCCCCAAATTTTATTTTTTTAAAAAACAAAAAAAATCCCCATCTTGTGAAAAGTTGAGACCCCCACCCCCACCCCCACCCCACCCCCACCCTTCGTTTCGAGGCTTTAGTCGCCTGTGATAGCACCAAAGCACCAACCAGTTTTAAAAGGGGGTCTGGGAAAATATAGATCAGGTGTGCCATTGTTTTCTAAATGCCTGTTTCACCAGATAGCGGGACACGGAGATTTTGGAAATATGGGCCCAAGTAAAACAATACTTGTCATAATGAGAGTCGCAATTAGTTTCTCTTTATGTTGAGCCGTTTATCTTTCGTAGCGCATTATGTTCGTTATAATTATTGTTCTTTGGAGATCATTACGTTGCCCTCTGATTGGAAATTGACCTGCCGATGATAATGAGCCACTAAACAGAACTAGCTGAAACTGGACTCCGTACATTTCTCACAAGGTCAAGGTGAATTTAGACATCTTTGACTCGTAGATTTCACCAGACTTGCACAAGTATCTGAGGAAATTCTTAGTTTCTAACATTTTATTTAAATATTAAAAAATATCATCTACAAACAAAATGTCTTCTCAAATACTGCGTGTACTGCGTTGTTATCTAGACTTACTAAATTGTATTGCACTGGACGCTGACTAATGGTAAATATATTGTAATACAGCCCTTGAGCAAGGCTAGCATTTCCATGTCATCATCGCAAACATGTTTTTTTCGCATGGCATTCAAGAATTTCAATGAAAACTTGCCTGAAAAAGTGTCAGTGTAAAGCAATTCAATTATACTCCTGTTTCTCCGACAAGTTTTTAATTGTTCTCTTTTGAAAAAAGATATTGCGCATTCGTTTGAAATGTCAAACCTCGAGCAGTCTCCAGAGGCGGCCTGGCTTCGTGGCCTGATTAAATTACCGTCAACAAACAGTGATTTAGTTGCAAGATTAAATTTGTTATTGGGACGTATGCCACCAAATTGAATTGTTTGTACATGGACCGACTTCGTAAAAGCAGAACATGCTCTCTAAGTCATTACATCTATTTTGCACCAGCAAATCAAATCTTGTGCAGCGCAAGGCCATTTTCCTTCCTTCCTAAGCTTATTCCAAGCCAGGATGCCCAAATAGGAAGCTTGTAACTCTATTGCCCTTATTTATGGTTCTGAACCATGAATTCTACAAGGAGTTGAAATAATGATTTTGCAGCAGTTTTCTCCCTTTGGGATGTTCTATTATTTGTTGTGAAGAACAATTCTTTTTCCGTTGCTTTATTTACATATTTCAAAGCAATTCGGTTTGTTTTCCGGGACTCTTTTTACAAGCGGAGTAACACAATAGGTATCTGTGTTTGCACAAACTACATAAGACTCGGAAGATCTGAGATCGATGAGTAAGCATTACCGCGGGAGCTGCTTCTACAACAGACAATGAAATTAGTTGATTTACAAGTAGTACACATTGATTTGAAACATACAGCTCTCATTGAAGTCTCATTGATTCGAATGTTATTCTAAATAAGCTTTTGTCGTGTTTTCTCGCGGGCCAATTTACCTCCTATGTGAGTTGAATACACTGAAATGTATTTATGTAGATAGAAAGAACCCGACCCTTAAAGGAGGGAGTGACAGTAATGTGTTTTAAGCTTGCATTTCGATAAAAGCGTCAACATCTTCAAATTGAGTTGGGGCCCTTTATGACAGGGCTCCGCGGGGCACAGAACGCTGACCGAGTTTATCTTGATTTTTTTTTACCAGTGCTAAAACCAGACGTAACATGTTTATCATGTTCTTCGTCACAATTTCATATATTCGTGAGCACAATTTGGAGAGTGTTGTTTTTATGTCAATGTATTGTGTTGCACGTTAATTGATTTATTCTGTGGAAAATGCTGTGAAAGTTGTGAGGAAAATATCATTTATCGAATGGGAAATGTGATTATTGCGCGGCTGTAGAAATGATTTGAAATATTTTTGGAGTCGGTTGCATTTGTAATGGCGACTGGAATAAGGTTCTGATGGTGTCCGGTGTCTTGTGTCTCTTTTAGCGCTCGGCTCTTGTGGTGATATAGCTGTAAGATCGTCGAAAGCCAAAATAAAACATCTCTCTCTCTCCCCCTCTCTTGCATGAACCGCTTTTCGAACAAGGGAACTAAAATAGGATCTTTTGCTTTTACTTTTCTTTCTATCGAGCGCGTTTATGAACTATCTTTTCCCTCGATGTGCGTCTTGCACATCACGTTGCGTTATGACTGAAATATTGCCCTTGAAAGCTGAAACATTTCAATAGGCCGACCCTCCTCTATCTCTAACTCTCTTATATCACCCCGCCTGTCTGTGTATGTACATCTGTTTTCTTTCAAGTGAGATAGACACATGTCCTTGTATGCCAATAAAAAGTATAAACATGCATAAGGCAATAAATATGCATACGGCAATAAACATGCATGAGGCAATAAACGTGTATAGGCGAGTATTCTTTTGACTTGGCGCTGTTAATGTTTGTGACCTGTTATTTCCATGACAGTGAATTACTAGTCAACCGTTTTGTAATTTCGTCTCCACAGAAATGTATTTAAAAATAACGGACAACTGAACATTGAACCAGTTGTAGAGGAAATATGCTATCAAAATCGTCAAATCCGTCCGTGTTCAGTTCACATTGTTTGATTTAATTTCCTTTTGACTTTTAACCCCGTTATTTAATGAGAGCTTTGGGCTGATTTCTCTTATGTAGTTAGGTGAATTGGACTGTTGGATTCCGATAACAATGCAGCTCAGATCCGCCATTGTAATTGGAATGTGACCGTCCGGCAGACAAGCGCAACTATCAGAGCAAAGATAAACAGTCATAACGAAGCTAGTATCTGATGCGAACATGAAAGCTTTGATTTCTCGATGAAACATTGGTCAAGCGTTAGGAAGGGTAATTGAATTGAGTCGCGACTGTGGAGATAGATGAATGTTCTGGACTGGCAAGATTCGCTCCGGGAAGTTTTATCGCTTTTCAATTGACGTACTTGTGAGAGTTTTATTTTATCTGGCGTACAAATTATATATAAATTGTTGAAAACATGAGTCATAATTATGGAGTCCACAATCAGTTAAAGCAAAAAGATGTCGGAAAATGAGTTTCACTCAACAAAAAGCAGTTTTCAGCCAGTGCATCATTTCTGCATAGCAATAGTTCTCAAAGTGAGCGCTTGGGAGATTGTGAGGGGGGTAGAGGAAGGGAGTGGCAGGGTTGCTCAGAAACACATGGGATGCATATCGTCGTAGTTTTATCAAAGCCAAAGAATGAGTTAACGCGTAAAACTTTATCAATTGGGTATCCCGCATGACCTATCAAATGGCAAAGATACTACACATTTTCAATACAATACCTTGTATCCAAAGCAATTATAAGAGAAGAAACGATTTATTCAATTATCTTAAAAGCTTCGCAAAAACAAGATATGTGGGTTTGCTAGGAATGCGACGATATGTAACATTGTAACATGAAGGGGTTCGGGGTTTTGGATGGACCCCAAATGTGTGATTGAAACGTTTGGTGATCACCGCTGTAAACGGTGTCCACAAAGTCCGAGGGATTTTGCAGAACACCAGCATGGAACACCCCGTTTGGTTCCGGGGAGTGACGTGGTGTCACTGAGATAGATTATGGCCTCAGTAACCCAACGCTTGTCGTACAAGGTGACTAAAATGGGAATCGCTTGCTTTCACTGTCCTTTATGTCGATCCCTTTTATGAACTGTTTTTATGCTCGATGTGCACCTTGCACATCACGCTGCGTTATGGCTGAAATATTTGCCCTTGCAACGTAAAACATCATTTCAGGATGGAACACAGATTCAAGTACAGTTAGTCTAGTCTAGTCTAGTGTGAAGACACTTCATATCATGGGTTCTGGGCTCGCTTCTATGAACAATCTTAACGTTACCTTTATCGTAAGCTCTTAAGATCAACTATTGAGTCTGAACTGGATCTGCTATCCCGTTCTGTAAAGCAGACTTTGAAGTCCTGAAACTGCTTCTAGATTGGTTTGCAGAACAGAAATACTTTGCTACCACCGGCACGATGATTTTGAAATTGCAGAGTTGCTAAGATGGTTTGTGACAAAATCGTTCTGTTCAGAACGGATCCTTGTTGCTCACACACTTTCATTTCTGAAATGCGTCTTTCCGCAATCATATACCCACCGTGTCCATTTCAAATATTTTGAATGTACGTTTTGCAAAACTAAGACTGACTGCATTCTTATCGATTCTCTTCTGTTTTTCAGATTTTGATCGAGTGCCGTCTCTCCTCCTTGTGTCCAAATGTTTCGTGACACCCGGGGTTGTTGCTGGGTTTATTGCGCTGGTACTCTACGTCGTCAAAATAGTCCTGATGTTAAAGAGCCCAATTAAAAGACTCCACCTCAAAGCTGCATATTTGACCTTTGCGGCGATCGGCGGTATGTATACTTTTAGAACTTTTGACAGCACCTGTCTAACTCCTCATAGTGGCATAGCTAGCAAACACCACTGTCACCGGCTAGGTACTATATGTGACCTGAACCTAACGACCTTGCCCTTTGCATCGACCTTGCCCTTTGCATCGACCTTGACCTTTCCCAGTGCTTATGTTTACGTCGAGACCAAACAACCTCTTATAAATACACTCGTATAAAATATAGCTCCATTGAATATTAAGATTTCATTTAATTACACAAGCATTTACGTGTGTTTATGTGACGAAACTCTTCACTAACAAAAACATTTTGTCTTATAAATCTGGCGTATGGGAGCAAATTTGATCCAAAATCCCAGCCGGCGGCAGTGGTGTATTGGAGCGCAGAGGAGGCAGAGCGAGCAGTTTGAGCACCTGTGTGTCTCGTGGGGTTGATTAGGGTTGCTTGCACCTTTTGGCCTCTGGAAGGGTCTGAAGGTCATTCTGCTAACCAGAGGTCACCGGACCCGGACCAACAAGCCGTTCTGGCTGGACCCGGATTTGCAAGGCTGCTTCAGTGTTCATATGCCACAGAATCAAAACGCAAATCAGACATTAACATGTCCCGGACTTGCTTGAGGATATGTCCTCTAACCGGACCTCTTTGGATGTTTATGGGATATCCCTGACCTTGGGAACTCCATCTGCACGAATTGACCTGAATTTTGCCGCATTCAATCGTAACCCTTGTGATGCACAAATGTGCAAAGGCAAGAGAGAAATATCAATAGGGAGGACAAAGCAGCAGTTCACGATTTCAGTAGTTTCCTAAAAGTACAGTCAGGATGGCGTAGTCGTTGGCGTGTCGGTTCAGGAGCTCCCAGCCTTAGCAAACGGAGATTGGAACCTCACACCGACCGAAGGTTGGTGATATGGCTGAAAGATTTCCGAAAACGACGTAAAATCTAACATCACTCGCTGATAAGTGCAGTCGTTTTTCATGTCACACGCTCAAAGTCAATACATGAACTCAGATGAGAAATTGAATTTGATTTAACAATATTTTATATGACTACGAGTCTGTTGGTGAATTTTGATTAAACGTGGCTTTAGGCAGTCTTTCAGCCATATCACACCGTGTCATCACGTCAGAAGGTATCGTCAGACTGAATGTATGAACATGATGTTGTCTGTGACATCCTCACTTCCATTTCAAACCACCCCGTGGGGCTTCCGGGGAGTGACGCGGCGTCACTTGGATAGAATAGGGCCTCAGTAACCCAATACTTGTCGTACAAGGCGACTAAAATGGGGATCTTTGGCTTTCTATTTCTTACTATCGATGCTGTGTTGTCCCTTTTCCCGATGTGCCCCTTGCACGTCACATTGCGCTATGGCTGAAATATTGCCCCCTGCAATGTAAAAATCCATATCACTCACTCACTTCATTTCAAACCAGTGGTCTTGCTCTCCATCTTGGCGTCAGATTAACATGTTCAATATGTTACACCCTGTGAGGCTTCCGGGGAGTGGCGTGGTGTCACTTGCTAAAATAGGCCATCAGTAACCCAATGCTTGTCGTATAAGGCGACTAAAATGGGATATTTTGCGTTCATTTTCCTTTCCATCCATCCCTTGTATGAACTGTCTTTCCGCTCGAAGTGCACCTTGCACATCACGTTGCGCAATGGCTGAAATATTGCCCT
>JAUELE010251690.1:0-10821 GCA_031471655.1 Diodora aspera | reverse complement strand
TGAACGGACCTCTGGGTTCTAACTGTAGCGTAGTCTATTATGCCAGAGATTAATGATGTCTGACGGGCAAATCGTCCAGCTACACCTGACCCTTCAACATTCTCTTTTTCTCTGTCACTTAGATCCTATGTGTCTCGCCATGCTGTCATGGACACGAAATTGAGTAAGAAGGATACCAAAACAAAACGCACTAAAGGTTAAAGGCTGAACGTATTTTAAGGGTACTTTGGCGTTGTTCAGACTTTTTAACCATGACATCATTAACATACAGAATATAAAGCAGGGTCCCAAGTCCAGCTCAATATGTATTGCTGTTACTAACAGCAGTAGGTGGTACTGACCGTATTGTCATTTCCTTGTTAAATAACTACTAGTACCCTAAAGTCTAGAATCAACACAATGATGGACATTTAAGTTAAGGGCCGTAATATCATAAATACTGCATGAGACGAAATCAATGAACAACAGAAAGTTGACTATTTTCGCTTGGCATGTTTTAAATGCGTAAATGGAACGCCTCAAATGCAATGCCCTTGTCACGGACTTGTGAAGTGCGCTCTATATCCATATACACTTCGTCCAATGGACCAATTCTTGTGGTGGTGGTTGTTCTTGTGTGTCCCGATGACCCGTTGAGCTCTGCAGCAGTATCATCTCCTGGTTGGGTCACTGAGCCTGGTAAGGAATTGGACTACTCTTTTGCTGCCACTTTTCGTTTCATCGATCTACTTTCACTGTCTGTCGCTACTCGCCATATATACGTATTCAGTTAATGGTCTACGACAGTCTCGGCTGACGTTTGAAGTATGTACTCTTAACACAAAGCTAAGTAGTCGATTTGATCTGCTATTTTATCAAGAAAGATCATTTTGAATAACTGAACATTGACTATTATGTTTAATAGAGTCGATAATCCGCAATAGAAATAATTCTTGATCTTGCTTTACAAAACCTGGACGTTCTATAAAAAGAGAACATGCTTAGGCTAGCGAAATGCAAATATAATTGCTCATACAAAACGAGTTTCAATGTTTAAGGCAAACCTACTCTGTATACAGTGCAGTTGAAATTGGGACAGGTTTTCCTTGTCGAGGGACAGATTGTTGGTTTGTCCCTCTTCGAGTTATCTTATCTGTCGATATTTCGCTGGTTTAGCGCCGGTGGTAAGCCTTGAGAGTATGGATGTGATTGACTGGAGATAACTTCTATCATTGTTCGGCCCTTTTCAAAACAGTTTTCTATTGTACTTCAATTGCTGACAAAGCGTTTTGGTATTGATATGGATATAGTAATAGGAGAATGTTTAAATCTGTAAATTGGTTCCTTGAGATGTCACATGCTGTCCAGGTTATACGAGCGACGGTAACCAGAGAAATGTCCAATTTAAAGTGAATGGATGACGTCATCATGTACACATATGGTCTTTCTACAACTAACATTAAGTCCGTATGCATGCGTTCCTTTCGAGCTCCCGCAGCCTGCCGATGAAATATAGTGGTCCCTACCGGCAGTCTAATCTGACATTAGGTCAGGTTAACGTGGGAACAAGTGACTTTCGATATATCTGTTTCACTTCCGGCTTCGGTTGCACTTGCAGCTTAAGAATGTGAAGTAAAGCAGTTGGCTTCCGTGGTATTATGAATTTTGTTTTAGCCAATGGTTAAATGTTTTAAACACAATTTTACAAAACGTAATGGTAGAAGTTCTTTTGGGATGTGTGGAAAGTTAACCGCTAAAAGACAAGCATCTTCTTCAGAAGATAACAATTACACGTATGTTTCCACACGACATATATATGTTCATAAACATTATATCTGTCCCTACAGTGGAGACTTGAAGCTAATACATCTAAAGATCGAATTGGTGAGGTTTAAGCAAATATCTCACTGCATATCAACTAAATATACGCAGTCAATGTGATGGTAGTATGTAGCTGTGTGATACATTTTGGTAATCCAGCTGTTACCACCAACCGGCGACGTCAGAGACCCACACGAATATCAAAGCTGTTAAACTAACAACAACAAACTGAGACCAACTCTATAACAAAACTCGTCCTCAGCTGCATTAGCAAAACAAACTGTCATTGACGTTTCATTATCTCACTGTTCCATCTTGTTCTCCGAGATCTACCAAATCGTGAGAAAATTTTGTTCTTGTTGGTAACAATTTGTAATTTAGAAGGACCACGTATAACACATATACATGCATTTTAAGGACACAATCCGTTTTGACACTATATTGATATGACATTTAACATCAATTTGTACATGTACATGTACATGTTGGAAGATGACTAAATGACGAAATTGAAAACAACCTTTTTATATATGGCAATAGTGGATCAATTTGTGTTGATTCTGAAGAGAAGTGTTCGTGATGTTCCTGCCTGCCAACGGCATAAATAGTTACATAAGTTTTCACGCACAAACGTTTGAGCATTCTCTGATATAATCTGCAACTATTTTTACAACTTATTCGACTGTGAACGTCACTTCCAAGTTCTTTTTAAGAGACATATGGGAAAGTATACTGTATCAAATGCAATATCCCTAAAGCACGATTTGGATCATTATAAAATGTTGAATGGCTTCACCGACCGGGAAGTTTTCCGTCAATTGATTTAATCGCTGACGGATCGCTCTTAGCTGGCCTCAATCACCTCTTGTACAACAAGTAGCTACATTTCGTTTCGTTAACAAGGAGAGAAGTGTGGTGTATTAGAACAAACAGTGTGGAATCAGAACAATATACTAACGGGAAAAGCGTTTCTGTGCATCTGTATACGCTGTCTTTAAGCTGATTAAGTGTTCTCTTTGTGTTTTAAAAGTGAAATGTGTGGATTGTGAAAGCGTGTGTGACACAAACTGAATGCAAGTTTTCCAACAAACAATGGTATAAGACGCCCATGTACAATTTCCACACATGGGGTGAAACGTTACTTAACAGAGTCAATAACTGGTGTTTCTCCCCATGTGCGTCTACATATTCTTGGCATCGAGTTTTCATTGACAACACTAAATGATTTTTTTAAATGCCTGAGGACTGTAACTCAGTATTTGAACGAGGGCCTGAGCACGTTCATTCAACGTCACTAGCTAGTTTTGACGTTAACGCAATAGTGTTCCATTCGGTCCCACAGATTCTCAAACGCGAATGGGAAGTGTCCTAATATTGTGTTGCTGAAGAAAATTGCTGTCCAACTGTGCAACGTGAGGCGGGGCCGTATGCTGAAACGACTTATTAGTCATGGCCCAGGAATGGTTCAAGCTGTCAAACTTGATGTTTGGAAGCAACTCCTCAAGTGCACTAGTCGCACGTGAGTATCCTGTCTCTGTGACGTCAGGTGTGGTCGTCCTAAACGTAAGCGATCGTTAACAACGCCGTTTTGTCAGTAACTTTCCAAAAGTGACAGAAAAGTGTTGCGGTTAATGCCAAACCATCTCGGCAACACGATGCGTGCCATCTTAGTCTCAGGCATCCCTTTTTCGCGCAATTGCTGATCTTGGGCGAATTTTGGCAAAGAGACCGTTCATGCTGAACGTTTCCGAGTGTATTTTTTTCCCAGGTTCCAGACGTTAAGAAGAATGGGTATAAACCGTTAACTTCAAGATTCTACCACCAGGTGTGTTGTGACATACAGGAGCATGTGCGCATGTTCAAAATAACAGGCGCATGCAAATGTCATAAGCTACACCAAAATCACGAGTTAGTAGCCAGGCAAGCACGAATCAAAATTATATGTGGGGGGTCATCATACACGAAAAATACGTTGATATTCCTCATGCACAGGAAATTGTTTCCGTGAGTATATGTCCTCTTGCTTCATCCGTGTTATGTTAATAATGCTCGTTTCGATCCTTCCTGTCTGCAAAAGAAACATTTTCGACATCATGTTGTAACGGATTCAGTGTCATCGAAACACGATATGAATCAATGTTGAAGGCTTCACAGACTGAGAACCCAGACACATACACCATTGCTCCTTTGTCAGACTGCCAATTGATTTAATCGTTGACGATCATCCTTGGCGTGACTCCATCAGCTCTTGTAGAGCACGTAACTCAGTACATTTTGCGGCGCTAACTGGGAGAAAATTGTGGTGTGTTAGCACTAATAGTATTGCATTAGACAAATAAACGTTGTTGCTTCATCTTATTTATGCTTGCCTCGATAGTTCCTTAGTTGAATTTGGGTTAAGTTTTCATTATTTACTCGAATGAGCTCTTTAACCTAGTTTTTTCCACAAGACAAATGTTAACACATTAAAATGTCTGCACAATAAAACAGGTTAGAAATCCTTCCGCGTTAGTGATTGTTTATATCATTATTATGTTTCCATCAAGACTACACTCTTTGGATAAATTTCATATTTTATTATTGTCACTCCCAAAAAATTTACAGTTGATCTTGAGAAGATGCAACAATTTGGCCTTTTACTTTTTGCATTGCATCTTTGAAATATTTAAAGACTGCAAGAAATAATCGGTAAAGGAAAGAAAAATACTGATTTTACAAGTAAAAAGTATGGAATATACATAACATACATACATTTTCATAGATAATACCTTTGTACAATGATGCTCGAAGTTGTTGTGATAACTTATAAACAGCCGGGACTTCGAAAGGTAATGTGATCCGTCAAGAGGTGGCAAAATAACGTAACACTTACAAGGAGACTAGTTTTTTTTGGCATGTGCCTTTTTAATTGTCGGAGGATGTATTGCCAGAACTGGCAAGAAAGTCAAGAGTACAGCACTTCTTTGAATGAAACAATTAAATCAATAAAGGGGTGTCGGAACTAGGCTTCAGTTCTGCACAATGTAACACATACAAGGAGACTCAATTTAGTTCTTCTTGGCATACATCTTTTTTTATTGGCAGAAGATGTGTTGTCAGAACTGGGAATGAATTCAATACTTTTTTAAACACTCAACTAAGACACAAAATAGTCTTCAGCAACACTGGTGACGTTACAGAATGGCACAACCATAAGAAATGCGTATAGACACATTTCGTCGAAATGTGACGTACAACATTTACGTATTAAATGAGTAATTGGACACTCTTCTGCTTGCAGAGTCAACTACATGTGAATGTTTCTGCTTTGTTAAACAAATTATATTCACGTGCGCGTTATAAGACACATGGAGATGAGCACACGCACACATACATGTACATACACATAAGTAACTGAACAACTGATCTAATTACATGAGAATTGTGACATTTTGACTTTGATACAGCAAGACATTTTAGTCACCTACTTCCAAATGGGTACTAGTGCCCAAAAAATAAATAATCGCTTCAAACTAAATGTACACCTGAAAGTGTTTAGAACACTTTCGGGCAATCGGTTGTGATAGATGCGTAGACAATGTAACTTTCAGATATTAGCCCCTCTTCCTAGGATGATTCTGTGCTCCCACCCAATAACATATATCTCGTGGATGTGATGGTGTGGCTATTGGCGAACAACCTGTTTTACGTAAAGCAAACCCCAGAACTAAAGCACTGTCATGAGCGCACAGAATTCTTTTCCATGGTTGAGCAAATTTAATAATACATACGCACGAACACACGCGCACATGTTTGTAAGAACGTGCATACATTTGATAAGCAAGAAAAGCTCACACGCACACACCTGTGCACGTACACACAGACATCAAATCAGCAGACCATGCATGTACGACTCCAACTGTCATTTGTCTAACACAACCTTAACCTGATGTTTAAAGATGTATTACAATTCACTTCGTTGAGTATTACAATTCACCGCAGTTATTACAACTAATGTATTTTATTACAATTCACGGCTTAACACACCCCAATCATGTATGTCTGCACTGCCGAACGTGTTGACTGAACCAATGAGGCCGACAACTTTGTAGTACTCTACCAGTGATTTACCAGGTGACTTTTTTGACATTTTATTCGCTACGTCTGAAAGGACGCACCAACTTTTTGGCCTGAAATTACGCTTTCTGTGGCATTAGTAATATCACATTTCAAACTGATGTGATACATACAAATAAAATATGGAAGAACATAGCTAACAACAACAGATACAGAGTAAGAAAAACAAGGTAGAAGTCATCAGAACTTAACTCGATATCATGAGCTTCCTGTATGCCTGCAAATCAGGTTCAAACTTCTTACAGTCAGTCCATTGATTGGCCCCAATATATCTGCAGGAGCTCATAAACCCGCACTAACCCAGGCGGGCATTAAATCTGAGTTCAAGCTGAAAGTGCCGTCAGCTAGAACTAAAAGCTACGGAGAAAAAAATGTTTGGTAGAGCAGCAATCGTAGCTACTCGTGTCTTTCCGTGACCCTTCAGAGGACTCGTATGCCCCTCGAGACCCGACATGCGAGAAATTTACGCATGGCGGAGGAATGACAATCGGAATGGGTCGTGTACGATTTCATATAGGTCTTTACGGATTAAGCCGAGTGTTACCAAGCGAACTCGTTGAGCACGTTTAGATGCGATACGACCACATAGTTCCATTGGAAGTTTTTGTTTTAAATTTGTTTGGATGGTGATTTATAACACAAATATGCTAACTGTTAAGTCTGAAATTCTATGATTTTTTGGGAGTAACAATTAATTAATAACATCGCTTTCCACGAATTCTGTCAAGCAAAGGCGCAAAACGACACAAATTCAGAGTTATCTTTCCCTACAGAAGTTTTCAAACCAGTTCCTTCTTCTACTCGCATTGCGCTGGGCTGAGGTGGGTCTAATCAAAAATGGCCACGAGAGGCATACGAGTCCTCTGAAGGGTCACGGAAAGAGACGAGTATCTACGCTTGGTAGAGCAGGTGCTGTTCTGTGGAAGGCACTTCCAGGCGAAGTCAGGCAGTGTCATGATGTCGACAGTTTTCGCTCAACATTGAAGACCATCCTCTTCAAAAGAAGCATATCCTTTGGAAGCACCCTTGAGCAGGAAGTATCTCTGGATAAGAAACACTATATAAATGCATAATTAGTTGTTTATCTCTTTCCTTGTGTTAATGAACAGAATCAAAACCTGCATTGTCAACCATTAATTTACCTTTATATGTTGTGCGCCTTGGTAATTCAGTATAGTAGTAAATGTCAAATAAACCATTTTGATTTTTTTGTTTTGAATTGTCGTTGCTAGTGCCAGAGTGAAATCTTGATGAGGATATACAGACTAAAACGAAGCTCCCTGAAAACAATTCGTTCTCTGTATGTCTGTTGCATGTCTGCATCCGCGAATATGGGTACCACAGATGAGCGAGTTCAATACAATTGTGTATATTCGTGCTGATTAACTGCGTGGCTGCATGTGCAAGACTGGTTTCCCCAGCTTTATACGAGGTTAAAAGAGAAATTCTATTACTGACTGTCACAACATCCTTCCCAGTGATTAACTTTAATAAGGGTTTTGACATACATGTCTATCACTTCAATACTGCGTCTTTGACGTCTTTGCTCTTTGCTCTGGACGTACCCATCGAGGATTGTATTTATCAAATGTCAGACGTAGCTTTGTTGCTTTAACAGATCGAACTTAATTCTAAGTGTAAGTGACATTGAATTGCAGGTAGAGGTCTTAAATTTATGGTAATACATCTAACAGAAATATTAAAATAGGGCTTCTCAAACCTGCAATTACTAAGTTATGAAAAGGAATTTAAGATCCACAATTTAGGAGTATGTTTAAAGCAGTTGTACAAACAATGCAGGTCACCCTTGTTTGGATTTCATGATCCAAGAATTTGCGGGCACGCTCGTGTATGTACGAAACTTGACCAACTTCCATTGAATATTCTTGTAGTTAATCATAACACTGAATTACACACGGTATTTGCGAAAAGTAAGTCTTTTCTCTTGAATGATTTAGTTAACGACAAATCCAACTCATCTCCTGAATGAACGTGTCATTTTAGTAGCACACATGTTTTATTTCAAGTGTCACTGGTTCCATCATTGCATACATTGTGTTTTATGGACTCACTGAAGATCGTATATTGACGTCCAATGCTTCCTTTGCTTGCAATATTTGATTTAATTCGGTATGTTTGAAGTATATTTTCATTATACCAATTATTATTCATTATACCATGTATTTACACATGTACTTTAGGAAATATTATTCATACCAATTTCATTAGATTTGGGGTTGGTGGCGCAGTGGTTAGCGCGTCGGCCCAACAATCTGCCAGGCTTGGCGTTTGTGGTTCGAGTCCCGTCCAGACACCCTTCTTTGAACCCGGAGAGACATACGTACAGGAGCCCCGACACCGACGTAATGTTGGTGAGACTGGTGATGTGGTTGAACAATTGCCGAAAACCACGTAAAAACCCAAATCACTAACTCACTCATTACGTTTTTGAAGGGTTCTATGAAAGTTCCTTTATCGTTCTTTGGAACGATCACATTATCATTATCATCATAAGCGTGTAGCTTGCCACCCATCGTGGGCCCAGGGAACCAGTACTGTTTATTTGTGGGTTTGGAGGGTGAAAAATGTGGGCACCAGGTTCAATTATGTCTCCGCCTCAAAGGAGGGGGAGACATATTGTTTTTGGCGTCGGCGTCCAGAGACATTGTTTCCGAAGCAGAACTCTAGCACCACTGGGTCCCTTTCCACGAAACTTGGTACACACTTTGGACACATGGCTTAGTTGTGCCTTGTGGGGGTTTTAATTTTCTGAAAATAATATTTTCCGTTTCCATGGCAACAAAGTGTGGAAGTTTTGTCATGTTCATTCCCGAAGCATAATTCTGGAACCGCTTAGTATTTTTTCACACACATTTGTAAACACACATAACACACAGCCTAGTTGTGCCTTTTGAGGGTTTTAATTTCCTGAAAATATTATTTTTTATTTCTAAGGCAACTAAAAGTGGTAATTGTCATTTTCATTTCCGAAGCATAACTCTGGAACCGCTCATTTTTTTTCACACAAATTTGTAAACACACAGAACACACAACCTAATTGTCCCTTTTGAGAGTTTTAGTTCCTGAAAATACTATTTTCCGTTTCCATGATAACTAAAAGTTTAAACTGTCATTTTCATTTTCGAAGCACAATTCTGGAACCGCTCATTTTTTTCCACAAAAATGTGTAAACACACAGAACACACAGTCTAGTTGTGCTTTTTGACGGTTTTAATTTTTTGAAAATAATATTTTCCGTTTCTAAGGCAACATTATGGATATGTTGTCCGTTTGGTTTCTGAGCATAGCTCTGGAACCACTTGGTATTCTTACACATGACTTAGTACACATATTGGGTGCATGGTCTAGATGTGCCCTTTTGGGCTTTGAATTTTCAAAATATACTATTTTCTATTTCCATGGCAACTAAGAGTGAAAACTGTGATTTGAGATTGCTCAAGCATAACTCTGGAACCGCTTAGTATTTTGTCACAAACATTTGTAAACACACAGCCTAGTTGTGCCTTTTGCGGGTTTTAATTTTCTGAATATAATATTTTCCGTTTCCATGGCAACATAGTGGAAATTGTGTGCCTAGATGTGCCTTTTCGGGGTTTCAATTTTCAGAAAATACTATTTTCCGTTGTCATGGCAACTAAGAGTGGAAATTGTTATTTTCATTTCAAAGCATAACTATGAAACTGCTCAGTGTTTTTCCACAAAAATTTGTAAACACACAGAACACAGCCTAGTTGTGCCTTTTGAGAATTTTAATTTTCTGAAAATATTATTTTCCGTTTCCATGGCAACAGTATGGAAATGTTGTCCTTTGGGTTTCTGGAGCATATCTCTGGAACCACTTGGTATTCTTACACAAAACTTGGTACACATATTGAGCACATGGTCTAGATGTGCCTTTTTGGGCTTTGAGTTTTAAGAAAATACTATTTTCTATGTCCATGGCAACTAAGAGTGGAAACTGTCAGTTTCATTTCCGAAGCATAACTCTAGAACCGCTCTAAATTTTTCACAAAAAAATTGTAAACACACAGTACGCACAGTCTAGTTTTTTGAGGGTTTTAATTTTCTGAAAATAATATTTTCCGTTTCCATGGCAACAGTGTGTGGAAATGATGTCCTTTTGGTTTCTAGAACATAGCTCTGGAACCACTTGGTATGCTTACACATAACTTGATACACATATTGGGCACATAGTCTAGATGTCCACAAACATGACCCTAAACAATGTTGGTGTCACATAGATTGCATTCGAATCCAGTATTACCATTTAGCTGGTGCATTTTAACAGTGTTTAAACTGACACTTTTAATAATGGAGGAAGGGCGAGACATCTGTTTTTACGCGTAAACACACTTTCTAGTTTATTGTGATTAAATGTTTCACATTTATTAATAAATAACATATGAATCTACTTTCCCTTAGTTTTATGTTATTATTACTGCAGAGGTGATCCGTTACAAATATTTTTCACACTGGACATTTAGTTTCTTGATGACGCGATGTCGCATATTTACTGCCTGTGAATGTGTGAACAGCACACACTTGTTGGCAAACGTCATAGTTCAATTCGCTGTTTGATTTCAATTGTCTGAGCACAGGATATATGCTAAACCAATTTGAATAGAATACCTCGACTTCTATTTCACTGGCTTACATCAGGATTAAACTTAGGCTTTTCACTCGCCTTACAAGACGATCTCGTCCCCAATAATTTAGTTCCCTTCCACTTAACTCGTGTTCTGAACACGAAAAGTCACTTGATTCATTATTAACTAGAAAGTGTTTTTACGCGTAAAAACATATGTCTCCCCTCCCCATCATGTTTTATGAAAAAGTTTCCAACACTTCCAGAGATCTGGTCTGAAAATGAAAATGCTCATATTG
>JAUELE010251679.1:0-10821 GCA_031471655.1 Diodora aspera | reverse complement strand
GACACTTTTGATCCAATCACAAGCCAAGTTAAGATACTGGTTGCGGCCAGCACTGCTGTTATTGCGCTCTGAAGCAACGTGAAACGTTGTCAAACATACATACATGTATACAGTCTATGCCAACAAACTTTAAAATCAACATAATTGAATCTTGTCCTCAAATAATGTCATTATCCTGGCATTTTCAACAGTGCAGAAATGTGCCAAACAACCCCCTTAAAATTTTTGCTTGTAAGACAGCTGTTTCCAAGACAATGTACTTTAAAATTTTACGTATGTGTGTCATATCCCGCATTATTAACGAAATTATGTATGTACATGTATGTGAAAATTTTGTATCTTTAAAGTGGTAAAAATTTTGATGAGTATAAATGTACCATACATGGATACACTAAAACTAAATTATACTCGTCACAATTTGACACCAACGCCGTGAAGTACATCTGTGACCATACACATGCACCGTGAAATACACCTATAACAATACACCTACGCCGTACAGTACTCCTTTCACAATACTCTTACACAGTACTGTACACCCATGCCAATACTCCTACATCGTGCTGTACACTTTTGACAATAAGTATAATTACACCGAACAGTACACCGAGGACAATACGCCTACACCGTACAGTACAAGTATGGCAATACACCTAGACGGCACAGTACACCTTTGATAATATACATTCACTGTACAGTACACACATTAGAATACGCATACACCGTTTAGTTCACCTTTCACAATACACCAACACCTATGGCTCGCCTATAGCATTCCACCAGCACTGTCTTGAACACATTTGCCAATACCCATTATCTTTGCACATAATCTTCCTCTATTCAATGTGTTGTGCATCTAACTTATGAACCATGCCACGAAATTTGCACAATACGCGTAGATCAGTGTGTTATTGAAGCATATTAAAATAGTTTCTGGTGCAGGAACAATGTGAGAGGTCTGAAGAGTTTGTAACAAATCAGTGTCTTTTCTGGAATCAAGAATACCAACCTCTGTATTAACAAACGGGAATAGCAGGCCCAAATAGAACAAACCGGCCATCGGACCCCTTGTCAAAGAGATCAGACTGTTGGATATCTTCAACAAGAATTAAAAACATGCATGATACTTACAAAGATGTCACATACCATACTGAATAATGATACCACAACGAAATGATAAAACATTATTTAAACTACTTTCAAACCCCACATATTATCTTCATATCACAGTTCATTCAGAAAGGTTTCAGATGTTACCGTGTACAATGTTACTCACTTCACGATAAAACAAAATCATCTTGAATGAATTTCTCTTGCATATAGCTAACACAATTTCTAAACCAGCAGTCTCTCAAAATCTTGGTATAGTTTCTTTTGGACGTCAGTATTCAGTGTGTACTTGGCCTAATAACACCATAAATAATAGGTGGTGTACGTTGACAATAGGTTTGAGTAAGCAAGCTCTGAAGAAATTTGTTATGGCATTAACATGTATTGTAAATCCGTCTGAGGATATAAATGATCAGGAAGATGCAACTCTCATATTCATGTATGTCTTTGGTAGTTCAAATGTAACGTATTTTCAATAGTATCATGCGTTACATACTCTTTGATTGAATACAGACTGTTTCGGTGGCTTTTTCAAACATTATAATCATATATTATGTCGATAAATGTCAATAGAACATGGTTAAGACCTTTCCATCACAAAACGGCAACACTTTCTTTGTCCTAATTTTGCATGACAGCATATTCGTTTCTTTGATCCAATATAATTCCTAACGACCGTGGCGAGCATCGTGGATTTTTTACGTGCCATATATCGACATTTTAATGATAAGAACCATCGTTTTGTCAAGTGTCATGCTTTTCTCACAATACCGCACAGTCATTAAGTATTTTTCCGAACTGTTCACTTAAACTAAACGTATGTTTCATAGTCTTATGCGTTAAACACCCCATAACCGTATGTGTTAAACATCGTGTTGGCATTTTCGACTGCAGTCCGAGTTGATGGCCTTAAATCCTGACACGAGATACTTTTTGAACATGCGGGATGTTCAAAAGGTTTCTTGGGGTCAGAATTTAAGGTAAGAAATTCGGATTATTTCAACTGGTGACGGCTTGGGTACTATTCCACTGGACTTCTCACCTGAGCTAAACTTTCAGCTCCCAATAATGAGATGACAAAGGCAAGACCACAGCCGACTACACCACACACCACCACTGGAAACAAACATGCGAAATCGCAACTGAGTACATAAACTAAATGTGTACTTTTGCCATCTGTAACGTCAGGAGATATTTTGAAGAGAAATAGATCTGATGCTATCTGTGTGAAACAACAACATACATGTAAACTGTAAATCATACATGGTAAAAGTGTATACGTTTTTGAATAACGTCGTATTCCCTTAATCCCGGCAGATGCAGACGGATTTATTTTCTACTTTCAAACATCCAGTCTCATATATTTCCAACTTGTGTTTGAGGGTTTTCCGAAGAATGTTCCGTTCCTTTTCCGAATGCTTTCTGAATACGAGCTGAATGCATTTATTTGCAAGTGAAACGTTACCGAAGGTTCACGAATATCTTTATGATCCTGGCGGAACGTTCAGAATGTTTTTTTCAAATTCAGATTGTCACATGGGGGTCCTAAAAGAAATGCAAATATTTAAAAGGCTGTAAACGTGACAAACATGTTATACCTTTTGTGTATTATTTGTGGTATGTGCATACATTTCAAGGAATAGTTATCGTTTTCATGGTTTTTTTAAATTAAAACATTGAGTTTGACCACGTATCCAACCGTAAAAAAAGAGATTTTGTTTTGCATCTATCAGTGCTGAAAACAGAACTGTCGTGCTTCTCTTGGTAAGCTTTTGGCGAGTTCCATCTTGATGCAGATCACTCTCTTAATTCTTGATGACTACCGGCATCTGATTTCAGTCAATTTCCTTTTTGTTGATCATTATGTTGCTAAGATAAAAGGTTCTCTCACACATTTACAAACAATACTGGTCCCAAACCATGAGACCATTCACATGTAGGCGTCATTCCTATCGCAAACTCAAAATATAATATTTTCTAAGGTTGATTATTTCATTTTTGTATACAGAACTAGCGTGTACTGTGTTTTAATGACCCTCCTCGAAATCCAGGATATTTATGACCCGGCGAACAGCTTCCTTCAGATACCATTGATTCATACCCCGTTTACCTGAACTCTTTGCGACAACCATTGCTTTGAATTCGGACAGTCGAGGAGCACAAGGTCTCACGAAGTCCTCCACAGTGACATTAGCGAGGGCGGACAAACACGAGGACAAGGTACTGAAGATTAAAATAAGACATATTCCATTCGTATCCCAATACCAGAAGAGTATAACCAAGCTAATTCCCTATTTTAAAAATGAATACATTAGACCTACTGCATATTGTTGTCAGCCGGAATGTTGTCACATCCTTGGAAGAAATTACCCAATCAATCCTGAGATGCTTTTTAAGAAATTGTACAGTTCTGAAACAATATCATGAACGAAATCAAGAGGAGCTTATTATCTACGAAGATGATTCGCTTTCTTGGGTGTCCTGGAGGTGATGTAGCTTCACCTTAAAAACATCGCCTCAGTACATTAATGCTTGCCTTACATAAAAATTTAGATCGTTTGCTTTCACTTTCCATCAAATTTTGTAAAGATGTCTTCTCGCTTGGCGTGGCCTTCAACACGACGCCGCGTTATAGCTGAAAGAATGTCCATGTAACATAAAACCTAAACTCAACCAGAAACTAGGCATCTAGGGGATGACAATTGGCATTGCAAAGTGAATTTCTGACATTTTGTGTGATCTTGGCACGTTTGTTTTCACCTGAGGGAAGCACTGAAGACAGCTGCCAAGAAGAGTCCAGGGAGGCCAGGTTGATACCGGAAGACGTCTAAGATCATGTAGGGGACAATCTTTAAGATAAAGAAATGATTAAATATTCTTTGTGCATGATGTCAAATCGTTGGTCTTTAGCTTTAAAGAAGAGAACACATACCAGTTTGACAAAAACGTTACCAAACAATGGCGTCATTACTTGGCTGAGCTGAGGATTTATCGATGGAAAAATGTTACTATGACCAAAGGAGCACAAACTCAACATTTTGGCAAAGTTTCCTCATAGTTTTCAAGAGGACAAGAGCGGTCACTAACATACCATTGGACGCGACTGGACCCCATCCCCTACTTCTCTGACGCTGCTACTTTACGTAAACTACAATATTTATTTATGATCATGGCACGGCTCATGTTATGCTTAGAACTAAGCAGGAAACAGAACGCACACGTTTTATCATCTTTTGGACCACATACTCGCGTCAAGTTGGACTTACAACCTCGAAACCAGGGTGCTAAATTAATGTTCACGTGCACATGCATTTTAGGATTTCAATCTGGTCGAAGTTAAACCAAAACATGTATCAAAGTGTAGATTAAGATCAGACCTGGTTCAGACTGTCAACTTGCTTGGACTTTACTGGGTCGCATCGTTTGTAGTCGTAATACCCGTATGCAACTATACCTTGAACAAGGGCTATGCCAAGGGTGAGAGGAAATCCAATAACGGTCGTGAACATAGCTCTGAAATAAAGCACTTTCTACAATGATGAAACTATGTTAGGGTTTATTATTTAGAGTACATACTTAAGTCTCTGGAACAACGTTATCTGCCGGAGTTATTTGAGTCTTTGGGGACGGGGGTGCAGACAGCAACTTCTTGTGCAACTTCTTGTGCAGTGCTTAGTAGGAATGTATTTACATTTTTGGCAAACATATCCCTGTAGTAAGTTCTAACAGCTAAGCCTGGTTAACATGTACGGTATCAGTGTACCCACACGACTAAAACTCCATGCCGATTTTGCATGTACTTTTTCTTCTAATATGTTCTGTTCAGAGCTGTCATTGTTACCAAATAGACGACTCTTAATATTTATAAAAGAGACCCTATTCATAACATTTAATATGACAACGAAAACGAGGCTATAGACACAGCACAGCTCTTCTCGGTTGCCAAACAGGGGGAAACTAATTGAAATCTTCATCTCCGGTATGTTTTTTAAGTGGGAAGTTAACAATGAAGGTTTCCGGCCTGTCTCTATTATAGACAGGCATCAAATTCCTGCCAAGGAAACTTAAGGGAAACTATCAAAGCGAAGATTTTCAAGTTTTCTGACAAGAGAAACTATCATCTTGGGTTCTAATGGGTTTTGATTTTGTGAAACTGAGAATAGCCGTTTCCCGGTGATTTCCGTTATTGTACAAGAACTGTGGCAGATGCCGACATTATACACAGCTGTGTGGGTTGGAGAATTCGACAACATTGTACATTTGTATTTTTCAATCCACTTTGGCTGTACTTGCATAATTTCGTTCGCAGGTTCCTGTCGCTAAGATTAGCACCGATAGCCAGCATTGTGAGCATGGCTGTGGTTGGACGTTTCGATGCTGTTCAAATAATTTTCTATTGTACTTAAATTGTTGACAAGTTGTTTTGATATTGATATACATGTGGTTATAACAATGCATATAAATAGGAGAATGTATAAATCTGCTGCCTTCTTGAGATGACACATGCTGTTTATACGAGAGACAGGAACCAGCGTCATCATGTATTATGTAGCAATCCCTTTATGGATTTCTTACAACTAACCTAGACTAAAACATAGTCTATGAAATAATTTGTATTATTTTATCATATTAAAGTATTTTTCCTTCAAAAGCCCTGCTCCTACAATGCAGTTTCCAGCTAGACTTGGTTTAGTAGACTGTCCAAAGGCTTTAAATATAAAATTAACAAACTTTCACAGTCATGGGGCAGAACTACAACTAAACACTGCGCATGCTTTCCTTTCCAACTTCCGTCACAGCCTACGGTCTACAACGACATTTAGTCAGGTGACCGCGGGACCCGGCGAAATCAGTTCATACCTTCGAGCTTGTGAAACACTCTTGGTCGATGATATACGTTGCAAAACCACTGGGTTGAAGATAAAACCGACTCCTCTGAAGGCCATTCCGAATAATAGATTCCATACTGTTCGATGCACAGTTGGATCTGAATCTAAGCTGGAACAAATACATATCATTCTTAATATCTGAAAGTATTAATGCTTACTGGTATCCATGTTTGTCCAGCCATGATCACATGTAATATGCACACATCATACTCGAGATGTGCAACTTCTGACGGAAAGATGACAGCCTACATAGGTTGTATTCTCACTGTGAGCTTCTCGGCGCATTGTTATATTTTTTTCATTCATCTCTTTCACCTTACAGTACAGCTTAGTACTTAGTCACTGGGGTCCTGAATTGCACGTACAGGTACTTTCCCAAACTCTCAAAAGTAAGTGTACTCGCCTGAACACTCCGTTCCGCATCGGACGTTTGCGTAAGCTCAGTTTGCATTTGGACACCAGTAAGATGCATTGATCTTCATATCATGACCTAGGGCGGCTTTTTCTAAGAGTGTTATCGATGGTAATGCAAATGGAGTTGTTCCTTAAAAGTCTAAACCTGGATTGGTGTGTAATGACAAATTGTTTCACAGCTTCTTCTATGAGATGACAAGTTAAGTCATTGACACATGACATTCTGCACTTCTAATTTTCTGATCAGTTCAGTAAAAAAGGACCTTGATTGATATCAAACTACCTGATGTCCAACCTAAAACCAAAGGTCAAATGGACATAGGGTTCTGTCCACTATTTCCAAGTTACAGATTTCACATTATATTTAAAATGTACCTAAAGACACTTATGATTATATTTAACCTCTATATTTCAACATCAGATATTATTTATTCAATTATACCGTATTTGTTATCGTTTGACAATGTAATATATGGGTCTGTGTTGTGGTTTCTGTTTTTCAGGATGCTTTAAGTTTCAAATTGTAGAATGTGCCTGATTTGATTATACATTTGCAAGTATACAGCCGTGACTGTAATTGTGTTTCTATTTATATACATAGGTATATGAAATCTTATTTTGGTGATTTAATAAGATGATTGTGTAGATTGTGATATGACGAAGGATGAATAAGATATCCTACTTAAAACTTAGTCGTTTTCCTGCCTTAGCTCGACTCCAGACTTCATCTACTCCACCAGCATCAATGGTGCCCTGTTGACATAAATAAAACATTGATAACCTCCCTCGGACTAACATTGGTATTTGTCGTTTTTTTGAATGTTGCTTTTTGCCTGCTGCTTCTACACACCACATGTTTTGCCTAACCTGCTAATCTCGAGTTTGATGGCTTAGGGCTCTATATAAATCATAATGTCATAGAGAAGATGTCAGAGACCATGTATTATTGGGTTTTACTATAACAACGAGCCACTTCTGGGTCGGAAGGTGTCTAACCTTGTTGCCTGTGAATTATGTTAGACCTCACATGTGGTCGAATTCAGCATCAGGTCAGTGACCGAGGGTACCAGCGAACATTGTTTGTTGTCTTGAGGAATGACATGTTTTAAGACAGCACACACATAACGACCATTTGTAAATATATATACTACAGATAGGACCTGTAAATTAATCTGTTCATTTATACTTGAAAACCCGTTTCTACAATATCATTGACAACAGTTGGTCGCTGTTTTCGGCTTTCTGAGCTAATTTGTACCACCTTTTTCTGTGTGGCGACCAGCCAAATGTCATATAGTTACGGGGCCCGCGTAGGGAAGGACGCGGGGTTGGCGCAGTGGTTAGCGCACTGGACTCGCAACAAAGGTTCCGAGTTCGAATCCCGCCCGGGTCACTGTCGTATTTCCTGGAGAGGGGAGCCCCCTGTAACCACCGCGACGACATCGTCGAAATAATTGACCGAAAGTCACGTTAAACAATAGGAAAAAAAAAAAAAAAAAAAACGGTTTGGAAAAAGTTGATCTGAGTTAGAACACTTTTGTGGTTTCAGACTGACGGGAAATGGTTGCCAACAAATCGTAGAATTATGTCCACCACCCACAGGAGCCATCTGCTGAGCAAAATTTCATTCGTGGCACTTTGATTAAGCACTTTCCTCCCATTTGTGGCAACTTTACGTAAGACCTTTTTCATTCGTGCACCTCTTCGCAAGTATCACCCGTCTTTGGTAAGTTTTGGCACCAATGAAATATTCCTTCTGTTTGTGGTAAATGAAAGTTAAGTACTTTAAGCAAGATGCCAGAATTGAAATATTCCTTCTGTGTGTGGCAAAAGAAAACAAAGTGCCGTGCTGCACGAATCGCACGTGCGTGAAGCAAGTGGCACCCCCCTCCTTCCCCCACTCCCCGGCCGTCGGGAAAAATATAGTAATTCGTCCGCTAAATTTTTGGACACTATGTGTATTTTATTGTACTGAAAAATGTATGTATTTGGCAAATGATCGCCTTTAGCGCCCCTCTTGTCGGGATTCCATATATATGTCTGGTAATACAATTTACATCGCCAATTTACTGACTGGACCGACCTTGATGATGAGTGCCAGAATACCGGTGATCATGAATGCCAGTTGAAGAACATCCGCCCAGATGACAGCCCTTAGACCACCCTTTTGTAAAGTAAATACATCCATGTAACTTTAGCGGTGTTGTTCATGAGTACATGCATATTTGAGGTATTGTGACAATACGTATATACAGTTAAATATAATGCGGCATAAAAAGGCGAACTAAATCGATCACGACTTTTCACGTACATGAAAACTGCTAATTTTAACTGTCGTTATAAGCTTAAGTCAGTCTTGCTATGATATAAACTAGAGAATAATGTGACACACAGGTAAAAATGGAAACAGTGTTATTTTTGAAAAATGAAAATGTTAATTATTTTTTCCATTATAATTCAGCCTTGTTATAAATGTCACAAGATAATTTTAATACAACTATAGCGGGATCACAAATGACAATTCATCAATTCGGTCACTTACAATTGTAGTGTAGATAACAGCTGCGATTGCGGTTGCCAAAATCGACCCAACCATTGAAAAGCCAGTCACTGAAAATATGTAACAATAATTTGAATGGAATAACATATAGTAGCCAAGGTACCTGTTTGTAAACTCAGACAGTTACTCAGTAACCTGTTGCATATCATGACAGCGGCCCAGTAACCAGTTTGTAAAGCCATATAGCGAGGCAGTTATCTGTTTGTAAAGTCTCATAGTGGCCTAGTTACGTGGTTTTGTCACATAGTGGCCTATTTACGTTCTTGTAAAGTCAAATAGTGACCGAGTTACGTGTTTGTAGTCTCATAGTGGCCCAGTTACGTGTTTGTAAAGTCACATAGTGGCCCAGTTACCTGTTTGCAAAGTCACAATAGGCCGAGTTACGTGTTTGTAGTCACATAGTTTCCCAGTTCCCTGTTTCTAAAGTCACATAGTGGCCCAGTTACCTGTTTGTAAAGTCACATAATGACCCAGTAACGTGTTTGTAGTCATATAGTAGTCTAGATACGTGTTTTTAAAGTCACATGGTGACCGAGTTACGTGTTTGTAGTCACACAGAGGCTTATAGTTACGCGTTTGTAAAGTCACATAGTGACAGAGTTACGCATTTGTAGTCACATAGTGGACTTTTTATGTGTTTGTAAAGTCACATAGTGGCCAGTTACATGTTTGTAAAGTCAGATTGCGGCAAAGGTACGTGTAATTGTTTGTAAAGTCAGATAGCGGCCAAATTACCAGGTTGCAAGACTAGATAGTTGCCGAGTTATCTGTTTGTAAAGCCAGATAGCAGGACAGTTACTGGTTTGTAAAGCTAGATAAAGGCACAGGTACCTGTTTGTAAAGTCAGTTTGAGGCACAGGAATTTGCTGCCTGTTTGTGAAGCAAGTTAGAGGGTCAGTTACCCAGTTGTTAAGCAGGATAGCGGCTAAGTTACATGTTTGTAAAGCCAGACAACAGGACAGTTATCTGCTTGTAAAACAAATGGTGACACATTTACTTATTTGTAAAATAAAATAGTGACGTAGTTACCTGTTTGTAAAGCTATTCCTTGACCATAAAGAACAATGCTCATATACAGCAGCTGAAACAAAGCCAAATAATTGCAAACATATCTGAGTGTATATTTCCTTGTTGCCTTATTTTCAAGATAACAACAAACATTTTCATGCGAAGTAATAATCCAATAAATACATGTACATAACCTTCAATCAAATCTGAGATGCGAGAGAATTATTCGAAGTCAGGGGCTCACAAAGTAGGATGGACACTTGGAAGCATGCACTAAGTTTATAACAGATTGAATATATAAAAATGCGTGTATTTGGTTTAAATCGAAAAAATAATATGCGTAAAGCCCCAGTCACACTAGAAGCACGATCATGTGCCGTCTTCAGACAACCGCTGATCGGTAGTTGGTTGTCAGAAGATCTAGACTTTTTTGGGGCAGTCTGCAAAAAGGTTGCCAGTGCTTGGCAAGTTTGCACAAACAACGATGGGTCACCGATTATTTGGCAAAAACGACAACCAATAACAACCACTCGGCCATTGTTTACCTACCGTTCGACAGTTGCTTGACAAATATGTATCAATATGCCGCGGACCACGTGACACAGAAGTGTAATAGGTAGGAGCAGCAGTTCGCGAAGACTGACATTTAGTGCCAGAAATGATCTACAAGAAAAGCTTTCATAATACCTAGGAGATAAACCTAACCATGAATTCAAATGAAACATTTAATTTCATGGTCGAATCTACGTTAGACCACGGAAACACGAAAAAACGTTCGGTTTATCTCCATTGTACCATGACTGATTATTAGGAATAATTTATATCCCTCATTTTAAGCAG
>JAUELE010251668.1:0-10822 GCA_031471655.1 Diodora aspera | reverse complement strand
CTCCCCACCCCCACAACCTCATGGTGTCACTCCCCCCCTCCTCCCACCACCACCACATGGTGTCACCTCAGCCAAATTACAATCCCGCACAGCAGAGAGTTTTTATGAACTATGACACAACGACATTTTCATTGATTGTCTCATCTTTTGGATGTCAAACAACTTTCAGTTGAATGTTTATTTTCAGCGTGTACCGTAGAAAAGCAATAACAATAATTATAATGTATCTTTTATTGTGTTGTAGCTTACCAATTATATTTTATTTCATTTCTTAACAACCGTTTTGCAAATCTCAAATCATGTCTTTTATACAGATAGAACCCTTGCGTCGTCCAATATGACTATCTCCTTCAACATCATTATTTTCATTTCTGTCGACGTTTGGTATAATTTTAATGCTAAATAAAACAGCAGACGCATGGACGACGGAACGTGTGTAATAATTTTACCAATATCTATTATAAATGTCACAGAGCATCTTTTTGCCCATTAACTTGGTCAATCTTTTTCTCCTTTAAAGCTAGACTGTGTCAGTGTACGTACATTCAATGTCCCAGTAATTGTGAAAATAGCAAATCTATTTGGGAACCTTCAAATAAATCTGTTATGTTCTCTTCATGGAATGTCGCGAGGGGTGGAAGACCGGCTTTATATGAATTCTCGCAATTTTTTACCATCATCAAAAGACAAGCGCATAGTTGCCATGCCATTCTATTATAGAACACGGCATCATGGGAGAAACTGGCATGCTTGTGATGCTGGTAGTTCCTTAGTCTATTTTCATCACATTGAAATAATCTGCAGAGCAGTCTTCTCATGCTGCTTGCATACAAACGAAGAAACGATATATCAATTTCGCCCTGTCTGTAAACAAAGGGAATATTAAAGGAATATGTTTCTGAGGAGTTTTGTCGGCTTTAGCTACAATTGCATCTTTCTGAAATCTGGTTTGTATTTGGGGGCGAGCTTAGCAAGAAGAGTATGAAGACCTCTCTTCACAAGAGCAACCGGATCGGGGATTTTCAGTATGGCGACCGCATGATATTATCTGCATAATGTGTTCCCGCCAATATCGGTGATCGTTGGCATTCTTGACAGCTTGATATGCTTGAAGTTGCTAACACATCATAAGATGGCATCAAGAGCCGATGATGAAGATTTTGGCCACTCAACCTTTTCACGACAGGGGCATCGATCCTCGGCCTGATAGTCTTAGGTACCAGATGCAGGCATTTTACTTTTATGGTGACAATTTTATTGGCGCCAAACTTACAGACGAGGAAGTAAAAGTCGTCTGCTTGGTGTCGTCTGATTATCAACAGCAGATGAGGCACCAAAGGGACCGTTTCGAAAGAAAAACGTCATTTTGTTGCTCTGCACGAGAAACAGGCAAACAGTTGCCTGTACACGGAACGCTGCATCATTTCTAGACTGGAATACTAGTGACTGGTCTGTGCAACTGAAAGTAGAGTTTCATTCCAATTGACACGATAGACCCTTTATTGCCTGGCCGATATTTCACCTAAATAGGCAACACCTCCGTATAAAATCAAATTGCGAAAATGTGATTTATTTTTATGCTGTGCATGCTTTCTCATCACGTTTCACAGTTTAAATATTGACAAATGTCTGTCTCGTTTTAAAACACTGAAAGACTGGTTCCATGGGTTTACTAGCTCCAAATGCATTTTCTCTTTTCTTTTTTTCACGCTCTCTTCTTTGAGCCACATCTCTAAACAACTAAATAATATGTAACTCAACTTCATGTTCTGTTCCCTTGTTACAACATTCTCGGAATGGTCTTGTCAGAGAGTAAATAGGGCTGCAGTTACCTCATGCTGGTTGTATAAAGAATCCAACATTAAGTGTGTTGCTTTCACTTCTCGCTTTGAATGTACACCTCTGTTCTGTTCTTTCTGCGCGCCTCATGGCTGATATATGCTTTTTGTGTGTGTGAGACAATCTATGTTACATACAGATTATACCTGAGGTTAGAATTCAATAACTTGTCAATACTTTTCATGTACTAAAATATTTTCAATGACTTCAGATCCTATAAATCAATTCAACTTAGATATACAGTACATGTATATTAATTTTACACTTATTTTCAGAAGAAATATATCTTCCACTTCAACATAAATATGACGCTTTACTGGTGATAGCTTATACATAAAAGATATAATGCTTTCAATGATCTGTAAGATAAGATTTAAAATAAACTAACATTTGGGTTTTGAACATAAACTGGTTGGAAAATAAGGGTTCATATGTTATATCATCCCAATGGGAATGGTTGATCCAGAACGGTCCAAACGATGTCACAGGTTGTCAGGGCCTGTTGCGAGCACACCTTCTACAGATATACCCGTGGCCTTGTCTAAGTTAAGTATATTGTAAATGTAGTAGTGGTCCTGGTCATAAAGGCTATTTCTACGCTCTTTAGTGATCTCTTATTTTATCCTTCAGTGTAATAGATATTCAGTACCTTTCAAGGGCATTTGCAATAAAATAAATACTTGTTAAGGACTTTGTTTACACAGAAGGACTTTTCCGGGCAGATTCTGGTATCAAAGCACTTTAAGAACTCGCAAGAACTCCACGCAAATATTTACATTTAATGTTTTGATACGCTCCCTCGGAAAGATTCTGCGGCAAAGCCAGAATGGTGAGTGCGGGGGCGGGAAGGGGAGTGAACTCTACATGATTGATGGCTGAGCTAACTCTGTGTTAATCTATAGTCATACTTACTTATTGTGTATAGTATGCCTATACTTAACTGAAAAATAAATTACTTGTCAGAAGCGAACGATGGACCCTTTTGATCAAACGAACACCATTTTGTTGTTGTCGGCGGCCAAATAACGGGCTGTCACCTCACAGCAAGGCTTCAGGATCAAACAAAAAATTCACATTGCTTTGTGTCAAAGTAGGCGCTTAAGTGAAAAGGCTTAAATCAATATATTGTAGAAAATAATAATCCGTAACTACTTTAATATGTATGTAATTGACAAGGGGGATGCTCACAAATGTACTATCTTCGAACTGAGATCTAGAAATGCAGCAATTCTCAGGGGCGTCCCGCGCGGGGGGAAGCGGACCCTTACGGGTGAGGGGATGACACCTAAACGATTATATGCTTGTTAGTTTGTATAGTGTAATCGTTGGTGGTGGTGTAGTATGCTCTTATCAGGCATAGATAGATGGATGGATGGATGTTATTTACACAGAGTACACACATAATCCAATTTGCCAGCGAACAGTCAAACGGGTTGGTAGGTAAACATCAATTTTAAATAATCCATAAATAATCTAACAATCAATCAGAATCTGAATTACTAACAACATTAGCCAGTGGAAAGAAACAGTTTAAAGAAGAAAACTGGTCTTTGACATACATGCTAATGATTTGACAGTACCATCCCCGCGTACCTAGACAAGGGTCCAGAGAAGAAAGATCAAAGATCTGTGTACTGGGGTCACTTAATTGAGGATGACATGAAGTTCCGTTGTAGCAGTCCTATCCCAGTCATAACCTTCAAAACCCATTCTCTTCCTATCCCTAAAAGTTGTGATTTGGTATCCCTAATTCAATTACCTTATCTCGAGTACATCCATGTCCAAGTTAGATTTCCAGTCGCGGCGGGCTAGGACGTGTTGAACATCAAAGGATATATATAGGGCCTGATCTAGGAGTTGTATAACAGGATGGGGGGGGGGGGAGAGAGAGCAAAACAGGGTTCATAAAAGATATCATTTTGTATGGGTTCCATGGTACACCGAAAAATAGGACAAACCAACATTTTCAACCAGTGTCACGAGTTTCATATTATTTTATGGTTTGTGTTTGTGCTAACATATTTGGAGGGGGGAGAGGCATGCCGCTCCCCTTACCCTCTCTATGCGGGTTTGTTATACACTGCCGGGCAAAGAAACGAGGCCAAGTGATTTCAGTTATTTTCCTGTACGTCTTTCTGTCATAGCTGATCAAAAGGATGCTAGGATTTCAACGAGTGTAATGTGACTGACATCATGTCATTGATAAAACTTCCTAATCTTGAAGGGATATCACTTGCATATCAAAAGAAATTGTGAATATATTCAGTAGTCTCTCAAAATCTTGGCATCGTTTCCCTTGCCCGCAGTCTATATTAAAACTGCGTTGTAATTAAAAGATGTAAATATTTTAGGAAGTATGGTTTTAAATTTGTTCAGTGTTCAAAATGCTGTAGTCTCACCCAGTTACACCGAACGGCAATGATATTTGAAATATTGATATTATTGGAATTTACGAGTTACATGTACAGCAAAATCCGGCCTCTAATTATTTGTATGCAACACCGTTTCCATCATGGTTGATTTAAATGCAACATGTAGGGTAAAAACGAATGAGTGTTCTTTATTTGATCTGCATATTAAAGTTGACATTCCCTTGGGCAAATAGAAAATGCAAAGAGGTCTGAGCTACATCAAAGGGACAACAGCGCAGTAATAAAAATGAAACCAATGCAACACCCGGTTCTGTTTCATACATGTAGCTCGAAACATGTATTACATAGCCTTTGCGATCAGCTGATTGATAAACATTTCAGAACAGTGTTGAGCTGTTTGTCCATTGAGTCCACTGAAGGATTCGAACCACCTTTCAGGTCAAATACATGACACTTTCTTATTTCTTGTAAACAGGAAGTCGTATTTACCCTCTGAAGGAAGGTAGGGCTACATCGACTCACGTCTGCAACGACTAATTAAAGAGCTCCTGATTCTGTGCGATCATTGCTATACACGGTCGATATGAATATGATACTTGTTTATTAAACTCAAGAACTGCAATCGAAAATTAATCGTTTATATTCCCTTGAGCCAATACAAATGGGTAAGCTGTGAATACCCAAACTTCACAGTTTGTTACTTTCTACTTAAGGAAGTGAGTGACTACGCATGCGTGACATGCCGCCACTTTAGCGACGGTTTCCGGATACAGGCGCCGCCATGTCGTCGCCGCTCGCAACTATATTCTCATTAAAGCTTTGACTTAATTCCTGGACGTCGTCGGAGCTTAAATTTCAGGCTTGTCTCTTGTTTTGGACAACCATTTCGAATGAGTCCGGTGACAGAGAGTGGTAGACGGCCATTGAATTTTCCAATCGAATGGTCACTGGGATGGGCAACTGCAGTCATGCGTAGAAATTAATTGTGTCTATCGAAACTCCCCAATTGGCATGTCTGCAGGTACACATAACAAGTATACATTGAAGAATGTATATGAAGTAAAATTTGTCTACAATGTATGCAGGGTATCGGTCAACACATTATGCGTTAGAATATCTTTATAGTGCACTTGTGTCATCCTCTGTTTCAGCTTAGATTTCATCTACATTTATATGAATATCTGCGACCGACGCTGTCCATATTCTTCATCTCTTGAGGCATAACCATCTCTGGCTTTGGGTGCACACCCTTGTTGGGTGTGGTCTGTATATTGCAGGAGGAGAACCTTTCATGTGTAATTTGATGCGGTGAAAACTGCTAACTGGGGCTGACTAATCAAATATGATATCATAATCAGACAGCGCCTCAGATCTTAGAAATCAAAGAACCGGAAACCTTTCTCTATTTGTCTGTGAGTACAGTAGTAGTCATGTGGGGTGCCCTCTGATTCAATCTGATCCTAATTGAGTGACGGCATGTCATCGCTATGACAAGATGATCTGGTGCAGCCATGTCAGCGACCAGTCCTCCGTCACGCTCCCAGTGTTTTTCCACATAACGATGAGTGTCTTCACTATAGCTGAGGCAGCACGATATACTTTTAGATGGCTACATTTGTTAACAGCGACCGGAAGTCAGGGGTATCAGAGACGCAGTATCTGACCAACAAATATGTCACATTCTTCCTGTAAAATATAGAAGATTCAGTAATTTAATCGCGTGACCATTTGCAGACGACAGAGTGATCAAGGCTTGGACCCTACATTTATGTCAAGAGTATGTATGTGAGAGCCGTCAAACCTCATCAAATTGTCAGTATAACTGACTCACAGCAGGAAGTAAAGAAAATGTTGCAGAAAATAGAACAGTGCTCTATATCAATATAGAGGAAGGTAACGACTGCATGTTTCTGGAGAGTTGCTTGGCTTGCCACAAACGGACACATTTCTGATCGTACAAATGTACAGTGTGTGACCTCGGCATTAACAGCCGAAGAACTGATTGCTTTTGCTAATCAACGGTTACACGGATATGACCCCATGTGAGACTGTATATTTGATCTTCATACCACAGCGTATAAACAAAAGTGGGTCATCACGCCAGGTTCATCAGTGCCAGTCTTGGCCAACAGGTTTCACATCTGACTACACAGGCTTAACGACGGTGTTATTAAGTTATTGAGTGTCTTTTCTGGAACAGAAAAACTTGCATAGTAACACAAGAATACTGAATATGTCATATGCGAATATACAAAAAATAAACAACCCCGGATGAATCTTCATTCAAATACACCAAACGTTCTATCACATGTGATCAACTCCTCTTGAATCCAGAGGAACAGTGTACAGGATATCGTCTGCTGCAACGACGCCATTTTTATTACTTGAAACTTTTGTAAGAAAATCACAAAATGTTTGTATAATTGCAAAGGACCAGCTGTAGACGCATTCAAACAAGTTATAGAGATAGCAATAAAGTGGTTAATGGTGTTTTACAAAAACTAAACCGACGATCATAAGAAAGAATACCGAAACGTTATATTTGTTGCAAACAAATAACGCCGAATACAGTTTGAGAACGATCCTGTTGATATTTAAAGGTGATTATTGTCTATATCAGGTTCGACAACTCGTCAAATGATTATAACGTCCACGTAAAAGGTTAGTATCACATTGTGATTTTGCCTTTTTTTAACATTCCAAAAATCTAACCTGTATACTTTCGTTTGATGGGCAGTTTATGCAAAATATCCTATTATGAAATTTCGCCGTGGAACATGCCTCGCAGGACTATAGGTGTGTATTATACATTTAGACTTAATTTAATAATAAAGAGGTTTTTTTCAATTACTGCATGGGTCTGTGTCATTTAAATAGGTCTAAATGTAAATGTCACTCGTTGACTCGAAAATACCGTCGTGCACGTGTTTAGGAAAAGTCCTCTGTCATTGGGCGTCGTTGACAGTTTGATTGGCAGATGCAGATATCTGTAATCTATGAGAGGACAAGTGTGATACCAGACGTCACGTCAAAGAAGATGAAAAAGCAACTTAATTTTTAAGCTGCTCATGACATTGTGCAGATGTTACAAGACCATATCATGTGCTTGAACACCATGGTGTATTTATTGACAGGGAGAATCATATTTCATAAACACCCGGAAATAGAATGGATAAATGGACGCAAACAAATTGGTATGCATATATATGCACAAATGCAGGCATAGATATGTGTACATACACTTATCAAAGGAAGTTAAGGGTCAAACTTGATAATAGCATGAACTGATATAATCTATTTTACAGTTCAAAGGTTAGCCGAAACTAGCCATGTGATCATGTTTTTAGATAATTATTGTGCATGTCATATTGATACTAATGATGTTACCACTTACCTCACAGGCCAGGTGAAATCTTAATGCTGAATTTTAGAAAACTTTGCTTCATCTGAAATATTCTTCAAAATCTTATATTTATAATGTATTGGCACATGTTGCATTAGACTAATTATTTTTCTCTGGAATGTTATTATGTAATATTTTAATATACTATTGTAAACTGTAAGTTTTTTAAATACAAGTCTAAACCAGCCCAGAGACAAGCTGAATTTTGTTTTATCTAGACTTGCTAAACTGAAGGGTGTGGGCTCACAGTAGTAGGCTGGCATTGGATAAAATTAGTTATTCAGCGCCTGTGCGACAGACTATTTGTCCAAGGGTACAACGCAGTATGTCTTGATCGAACTTTTTAGAAATTACCATAGAGCCCAGTAGATAGTCTAGCCTTAATTTAAGCAAGTCTAGGAGATCGTCTTCCACACATGAAATCAATCAGACCTCAATTGAAAATATTTGTAAGAAAGTGAACATTGCGAATTATTTCACAAAAGAATTGTAGAATTTTATGTCTATTTTTAGTCTAACTAGGCGTACACTTTTGTGTTGGTAACTAAGTGGATTTGACATAATATTATGCCCCTGTCTTGTTAAGCAATGGGATTGTAATCTATGTATAAGTTTGTATAAGAGAAGTGTTACAGGCTTTGGAATGTGGCACCGTATGATTCGCAGATCTGCACTCTTCTTTTATTCTTTTAGGTTACTAATCATTTACATTATGTACAAACATGTACCTGTAGCAGTCGATCAACCAAACAGTCCACCCATCATAACATGCATATATACATGCATGCATGCATACAGGCAAACTGAGAGACAGGCAGACATACATGTACCTACCTACCTACCTATCTACGCTCGCACGTACACATGCGCACACATATACATACATACATGCATTCAGACAGACACAAAAGAAAGAAAGACATACATACTGAAAGACACACATACATAAAGACAAACAGAAAGACATCCGTACAGAAGACACACATACAGAAAGAAATATATTAAGAAAGACATACATGTGGCAACATTCAGAAAGACATACATACAGAAAGACACACATGCAGAAAGACATGTATACAGAAAGACACACATGCAGGAAGACATACAGAAAGACACACATGCAGAAATACATACATACAGATATACAAGGGATATCCCTTCAAGACTTGGAAGGTTTATCAACTATGGCATAAAGACGCAAGGGAAAATAATTGAAATTATTTGGTATACTTTCTTTTGTATGTCAGTATATATATCGTTTCAATGTATTAAAAATGATTAGAAATATTAATCTTACTTCAGAGACTACTGTATATTTTAGTCTAGGCATCCCACTACACATGTACATATACCTTGGCGTGGTCGGTCGAGTATCGGGAAATTTCTTAGTGGTATCTCAACACATGTGGTGTCCATCTGAAGATTTGGGAAAAAGACTGACCATATGTCAGGTGGAAACTACAAGGTATACAATGTATAGGCGAAATTCAGTCTCGGGTCCCAGACTGTAGTTCAGTCTCCTTTCCACATAGTGGATGTATAGTGTGTCCAGCATGTTACATAATGAAAATAAAGTCTAGATAACTGTGGATAGGCTTGTCACTGGGGCTCCTTTTAGTGAGTTTATATAATAGTTTACAATGCTTAAATTGTCATTTCTATCTTAGAAAATTCCTTAAGACTCGGACCGAGTCTAACCCAAATGTACGCTGGTACAATAGAAACCCACTTTCATAGCACATTTTTGTCAACCCTGAGTCAATTATACATGCGTATTAGCCGGAGCGGGGGGAAGGGGGGGGCAATAGGCAAAATCCCTCAGGATTCGTCTACAACAACCAGAATTCGGGAAACAGCTAAGTGAAAATGGTTTGGGGTGTTGTGGTTTTTGGGTTTTTGTTCTTTCTTTTAAGTTTTGCTGGGGGAGGGGGGAGATTTTTCGGGCACTGCCCCCACCAACTCCGAGTGTGTCCATACGCCTATACGCAAGTCAAGGCATAGAAACGTGCATTGAGGTTCCTCTGTTCATTCGTCTGCTAAGCTGAACATGGACAGTTGAAAGAGGAAAGTTTCTCAGGAAATATAATCCGCCTCTACTCTTTTTACATAGATGTACTAGTATATCAAAGTAATTTTACAGCTTCAGGATTTTGATTACTGCTTACATATATCTACTTCATATGAGTCTTAGCTTTAACGATATAAGTATTGTTTATGATGTGTGTAAACTTGAACAGCTCGTATACCTGTCTTGTACTCAAAATTCTAAGCCTTTCATGATGATAAAACCTTGACCAATGTTAGTCCCGCCGTGTGTGTTCCAGGTAAGTCTGCTTCTCTAGACTGTCACAAAGAAGCTTTCGAGTGGTTCGCTTTAAAAGTCTCAAAATTGTCAAAATGTATTTTAAAAGTTTTATTAAGTTTTCCGGATATTTAATCATTTCTCATGTTTCTGGATGGAAGTGTCCAGTGTTATCCAGATTTTTAGTTGTTGAACCTCTCTGCACCGATGTCCTGTCATTGGGTCGCGGTCAATATCAACATCAACAACAGAGTGTTCTGCAGACTCTCCTCTGAAAAAGTGCCATATCTCAAAATGCATGATGAAAATTGGCTTCTACACACAAGTGTGGCAGAAAAAGGTGTTATAAAGTATGTACATATGTAAAGTAAAATGTAAAGTAAAACAATATGTGATTATGATGTAACACGTGTTTTCCGACTTGTTGCAGCGTTCCTGAAGAAGATTAACCTCAAAGCTAGGCCCCTGATCAGAACACTAAAGAACCCTGATCGCTGCATCTTTAAAATCCAGAGTATTTATGACACCGCCAATGCCTCCTCCGTCCGATGCCCTTGATTCCCTCCTATTCACGATAATCGTTTTGTGTGTACAGCTGCGTACTAACAGTTTCTTCACTTTGTCGAAAATTGATAAACTTTTAAATTCGAGCATTGGATATAACGAAACTAACAATGAAAATGGCCTGAAAAGTAGTTTATTCTTGTGTAGCTCCACCTTTTGCTGCGATCAAGGCCGTAATTCTTTTGGCAATTAATCACAAGAACTAAAAAGACGTTTATGTGTTATTATATAAACCATTAAATAAAAGAAATACAATTTACCACCCAGAATTGGTACAAAATCAAGTGGCTTACCTTGATGTCCGAAGGAGGTCCAATGAGAGAAGCGCCGGTGTCCTATCCA
>JAUELE010251657.1:0-10823 GCA_031471655.1 Diodora aspera | reverse complement strand
CAAGGGCTTTTTTCGCCACACATTTCCAAAATCCTGGATCCACCTATGTGATAGACAGCAAGTAAGTACTTTAAATTTTCTGATTCCAGTTTGAATCCACAAATGCTCAGAATTTCTACACTGATGCATCGTTATCCACTGTGCTGTCTCGGGGTGCTTGCTCAAATCTTGCCTGGGTGGGATATTTCTTGCACTTTACTTTCGTTCACCCCCCCCCCCCCCCCCCCCCCAAGTCTGGTTATATATACCACTTAAATGAAGTTTAGGGACAAACATAGTGAAAACTGTATTATTCATAAGAATACCAACTACTTCTGTACTATTGCTATTGTGAAAATTATTACCAAGAAGCAAACAAAATGTCAATGTGTGTGTGCATGTTTGAAGTTACAATTACATCATGAATTTAAGATTTTGAGGAGCATTTCACGTGAAGCTTTTTTACCAAAAATTCAATGAACTTGAACATTAAATTTTCACCTGATCTTTATGGTAATTGGTAAATTTTCAGAAATATCAATGTTGCATAGAATATCCTTTCTAAAAATATGCTCGGACAATCCTTCAAACAGCAAAATCGACTTATCAATTTGTGCTTCTACCATATTTGACCCGTAACTTCTTTTGAGTAGCATAGCTTAAACATCACACTAAAGATAGGACTGCAAAGATTCACCGCGGTGCACAGAGAAACGCGATACTTTTCCCTGTATCACAATTCGGTTCTCAGCACACTCAATACTGGTTCCCAGTTTCAGATTAAGAACACTTGATCAAACCACGTACCTGCATGACCGTACGTCGAATCTTGACATCCCTCTTGTCTTCCTCCACCTCCGAACCATAACCCCCCTCAGCCTCCAGTTCCAGAACAGGTTCACTGAATGGTTTTACGTCGTCGATCAGACCCTAGAGATACACAAGTTATTTTGGTGTTCAGCTGGTATTTGATGTAACACTGGCAATCATCTAGCAAGATTCACACAGAGAGAAGAGTAAGTGATTTTTTAGTTAACCTGGGTTTTGGTAATGTTTCAACCATATCACCATGGTGACACCTCCATCACATCAGAGGTCAATTTCTGAGTTCAAAGAGGGGTATCCGGGCGTGATTTGAAACACAACAGACAAGGCTGGCAAATTACTCGGCTGACATGTTAACCACTTGCACCATCCTACACCCTGAGGGAGTGAGAGTACAAAGAAATAGAAAGAAAAGTGAAAGCAAAGGATTCCAGTTTTAGTCCCCTTGCATGATCAGAGAGTGATTTGTGGTTTACATAGTTTTCAGCAATCTTTAACCCACATCACCACGGACTCACCAACATCACATCGGTGTCTGGGCTCCTGTCTCTTCAGACTGAAAGAGAGGTGCCCGGGCGTGGCTCGAACCACAACCGCCAAAGCTGGCAGAATGCTGGGCCTACGCGCTAACCGGCACCCCTTGTGTGACCAGCACTGATTAATGTCCTATTCTTATTTAGTGATGTCACCCGAGTCCCATGATTCCCCAAAAGGCAGTTAGATTGGAACAGATCCTTGCTATTAGAGAAAAAAGGCATGATCACTTAATGTCTGAAGCCGAGTTAGTTCTATCACATACATCGCATTAAGTATTTGTGTTCAAGGAAGGGACGTCTTTGTAAGTGAAACAGAATGCACAAAAGCTAAACTTTAACATCCTTAAGATAAACATGAAAAAGAATCCATTTTCAAAAATATTTTGATTCTCCGACAAATTGGCATACCTTTAGAGAGTCCGTGGAGATTTCGACACTGGTTGATTTCTTGGCATACTTGGCGCTAGAAGATCCCCATTTCCTCTTCTTGACAGGCCGCTCCTTGTCTCCTGCTGACATGTTCTCTTTGTCCTCCGATTCATCCTCCTTCAAGCTCCCTGCAAAACGTTTCAAATGATATAACATGAGCTCGGGAGGAAAGCCTGCATCACCAGTGGGGACCTGGATGATTCTGATGCGACGAAACCTGCGGGTTGCAGCTGGTACTGATGAACCAACTGTGATACCACAATGTGGCACAGCATGTAGAAATTCTAACTACCGCAGAGAAAGATGCCAAGCCCCCTATAGCGGGAACTGAACACATTGAAATTTTAAACCATCAACCAACTACTGGTCAACCAACTACTGGTCAACCAATTACTGGGCTAACTTGCACCTACAAAAACATTAGTGATTTGGGGTTTTACGTGGTTTTCAGCAATCTTTCAGCCACATCAACATCTCGTCAGTGTCATGTCTCCTGTCTCTCCGGGCGGGACTCAAACCACAACCGCCAAGGCTGGCAGATTGCTGGGCCTACGTGCTAACCACTGCGCCATCCCACGCCCCACACAAACATGAAATGATCTTTCACAGGAAAACATCTCAATCATGCACCAACCTCGGCTATTGCTGCTGAGAAGTGGCCTTCGTCTTCGGGGTACAATAACTTCAGCTACAGCAGCTTCCTTCTCTGCATCAGTAGTCTGTAAACAACAGGTCTAAATGTGGAAACATTTGAAAATACCTCACACTTAACTGACTATACCCACCTCAATATATTTCTCATCAAATTTACATTTATCAGTGACAACCTAGCATCACAATACCAAAGTATCATTTCATCACCGAAAAAGTCCTTTATGAAATAAATGGATTGAGCCACATTTACTTTATTAGAATTAAGTTTAAGTTTCAACTGTCCACAGCTATTATTAAGGCACTTTCTGGGTTTCTGAAAGCAAAATTTCTCGTTAGAGTTTCTTACGTTTGCTACATGGCAGGATCAATTTAATTACAACAAAGTTTCTTAATGAGCTCAAGACGCATTATATTAGTGACAAATCAAGAAAGTTACATTTTCAAGACTCGGAAAAATGAAATTATAATTTCAAATTTTCAGCCATGTAGCAAAACAAAATGTCGATGTCGAGTCCGTATTTCGACAGTTTGGTAAATTCTGAAAATAATACCAGCCTAGACTTGAGACTGTTGATCCTGGCCCCGTTAGCTAAATCCCTACACACGAATGACCAGGGGGTTTAGGGAGATTTGGTTGGTTGCCAGACTCTTAATCAGCTTTCATTTCTCGTCAGTTGGGTCACCGTTAACATTTGTTCACATCTTTGTATATCTCTCATTGGTCAGATGTTGGATGTTGTAAATTGTTCAGTTGCGTTTGACACCCTATTGCAGTTTGATGGTTAAAAAATGTTTGTTTTGGTGTCAACAGTCGTTACAAACACAGGCAGACACAATGACGTGTACTTGGATCAGGCTGACGAAAAAGTCATTCTGCACGCAATGGCTCAGCACAAGTCTCAGCAAAACACTGCTGAAGTCTTCCACAATTATTCAGTTGAGGTGAATCACAATTTCTTGTATGAAAGTTCTCGTATCAAATAATGCACCATCAACAACACATTTCAGACACTTCAACATCGGGATCCAAGATCAATCACCAACACCATATTTAGCTCCGTTGAGAGCAGTCTGTCACAGTAATGAAACAGTTGATTTTTTAAAGTTCTTTATCTAAGATTCTTCTGTACCATACAATGGCAATGGTGTTGTCTCAACTGCAAGCATATCTGTTCACTGTGGAAGGATCAAACACATCTGTTCCTCCTCACAAACTAGCAAGTCTCTTAACCGACACAGCACTTTGAGATGGATTTATGTGAATCACCAGTCCTTGGAAACAACTTGGTATAACTACTCCAAAGGCAGAATAACACATTTCACACTTCATTTTGCAAACGTTTTGTTCTTCATTTTAAAACTTTTTTCTTGTTTGTTGTACGAGGATTTCTCCTCTGTAAAGTCTTTGATTTCACACAGCCTTCTTGCTTCCAACTTAATTGAACAGCACCATGTAGACACCAAGGAATGTTCTTGTTTTCAAAGATTATGTAAAGAAATGTTCTTATTTTCAAACTTCATCTTTTGGTGATGAGAATGTCTCTTTTCAATGGAATCAAATACAAGTTCTAGACGAGAATGTCTCTTTTCAATTGAACCAAACCAAGTTCGTGATGAGAATGTCTCTCTTCAATTGAACAACACCAAGTTTGTGATGAGAATGTCTCTCTTCAATTGAACCAAACCAAGTTCTTGACGAGAATGTCTCTCTTCAATTGAACAACACCAAGTTTGTGATGAAAATGTCTCTCTTCAATTGAACAACACCAAGTTTGTGATGAGAATGTCTCTCTTCAATTGAACAACACCAAGTTTGTGATGAGAATGTCTCTCTTCAATTGAATCAAACCAAATTTGTAACAAGAATGTCTCTCTTTGTTCAAGAGTGTGAGTCTTGAAATAACACATATCTTGAAAGTCACAATTGCAACAGTCTTCTGTGAGTGCCATTTTATCGTTGGCAATAGTTCATTTTCGAGCAGGAACCCACAATTATGTATATTGTTGTGGTATTGTACTCAACATCAGATGATTAAAGAGCGCTTCAGGTAACCATGGCAACAACCAGTCGGAAAAGATCAGGGGCGTGGTAAAAAGGGTTTTCGAGTCTGGCATCCGGACACAAAGTATGAGAGGCTAGCTTCAGCGTTCCCCGCAACTCCCAGATGGACGTAGTTATCTCCCTTTTCTAACGTACATGTGAGATAACATATGTAATTTACATGTCAAAAGAGTTTGAGGGACAGCCTAATAATGCATAATTGTCAAAAAACAAATGCAAAACAAGATATTCATTACACAATGACCCTTATTGCAAAATGAACTTGATGGGTCATCACAATGGTTTTTCAATTGAAAGTTTAAAAACTGAACTTAAAAGATGAATTTTATAATTTTTTACATGAAACAAAAATATTCACAGTAATACAAGCATTTACTGAACCAATTTAAATTTGTTTTTTTCCTCATAACTATCTTCTAAAGCAAAACCCCTTGCAATAAACCTAGTTATCACCAATAAAAGGCTTGTTTGACCCCTACTCCCCACAAAATATGTATCATGCTGAAGTTGGTAAACATAAATAATGTTTGTTTTTGATTATGTCCCTTCCCAAAAGTGTACTGATTACTAGAGTTATCTCCCTTCTTACCTTTTCTGCTTCACTTTTACCATCATCTTTTCCAGAGGTGTCCCTTTAAACATACATGCACAATGTCAGCATGTTATTATGCAGAAACTGAACACATATTTACACTAATTATTCAGAAATTGATCAGGGCTTTTGTAACATTTCACTCACAATACTTTATTAAATTACTCACATGATAATTAATATTAGGTTGAGCAACTGAATTGCATCAAGTTCACAAAACGCAAAAAGAGTGAGTGTGATTTTTGATTTAACGCAGTTTTCAGTTATCTTTCAACCATATCACCACAATAACCCCTATATCATGTGAGGGGCAAATCTCTGGTCTAAAAGAGAGCAGGGTATTTTTTGTTTTAAATTTTTGATTAGCAGTTTTACACATTCAGATGAAAATCATTAGTGCTTGGTGCAAATTGATCATTTTATGAGCAATTGATTAGCAACCAGCTGAAATTGATTAGCACTTGGCCAAAATTGACTAGCAAAATGCGATGCGAACCTGAACAAAAAATACCCTTGAGAGGTACCCAGGTCTTATCCAAACCACAACCAACAAGGCTGGCAAGTTACAGGGCTGACACACTAACCACTGCATCTCCAATGCAGAAGGTTGAGCAACAAGCGAAAGGCATCAAGTTCAGGGAATGTAGAAGAGATAAAAACAATAATTACATTGAATGAGAATGACTCCCTTTTTGTTCCTTCCCTTCAGTATCAGAATCTTCACTTTCGGATGACGAATCAGATCCCTTCCCATCTGAACTCGATCCTCCATCCTTCTTTGCTGGTTCCTCTTCATCTGATGACTCCGAAGACTCTGATGATGATGGCGGACGTCTACCGATCCTGCTTGTGATGGATATTGGTTGCTTCTTTGGCTTATCTTCTTCAGGTTTGTCTCCATCCTTGGTTTTATCCTGATCTTCATCAGCTTTTCCTCCTGGGTCTGTTTTCTCAACACTTTCAGTCTGTTCAAGAACCTCTTTTTCAGGTTCCTCGCGTTTGCTTGTATGAGACACTTCTTGTGATGGAACTGCTGCTTCTGCTGCTTCATCTGGTTTTGAGACACTATCTTTTGTCTTGTCTTCTTTCTTAGCACCCCACCGTCGTATTTTCTTGGGTGGAAGTGTTGATGAGTGAGTCTCAACACTAACAACTTCTTTCTCCTCTTTTGGAACCTCTCGAGCAGGTTCAGATGAACCCAATTTTTCACTTTGTTCTTCATCCTTTGATTCTGTCAATTCCGAAAAAACTTTTTCTGATGATGTTTCTGATTGCACATTCACTGCAGAAACCTCTTCTGCTGATGTTTGAGCTTCCCACCTACGTCTCTTCACCGACTCATCGAGATCTTTTTGAGAGCTTTCCAACTTATCTTGTGCCTCATCCTTTGACTGTGAACTTGGTTCCTTTTCTTTTGACTGTGAACTTGGCTCAGTACTTACCGATGCTTTATCACCTGTGACATCCGCTTTGGCACTTGTTTCAGTCTCCACAGGTTCTTCTTGGGAATTGTCAGTTTTTTTGGAACCCCATCTGTTTCTCCTAGAAGATTTTGGAACATTATCTTTGCTCTTGTCCTCGTGCGAATCAAGTGCACTGTCCTTCGAGTCTGAACTCTTCACTTTGTCTTTCTCCTCTTCAGGCTGCTTCTCCTCCACTTTCTTTGAACCCCATCGGTTTCTCTTTGGTTTCTCCTCTACAGGAGCACTCTCCTTGGAATCTGTACTAGACACATCAGGAGTCACAGCTTGAGAATCACCTTTTGGTTTTACTGTCTCTGCACTTTGAGGAATGTTCGTCTTCTCTGAATGTGAATCTTTCTCTGTACTAGATTGTTCAGTCCTTGGCTTTTCCTCTGCTTTTTTGCTTTCATCTACAATTTGTTTAGAAGTTGCATCTGCTTCCACAGTTGCAGACTCTGACTCAGAAGTCCTTTGTCCCCAACGGCTTCTCTTTGCAGGTTTCTCACTCACTTCTGCTGGTTTTGATGCAACTGGAGTCAAGTCTGATGATCCTGCTTCAGATCGTTCTACAGGAGCTTCTGGTTTGGATTCTTGGGATGATTTTCTTCCCCAGCGCCTTTCCTTCCTTTGTCCTTCTTTCTCTGAACTTACCTTTGTTTCCGTCTTTTCTTCACGAACACTCAAACTCTTTTCACCCGAATCCCTCCTCTTTTCTTTGTCTTCTGCCTTAGCTTCTGGCTCCCTCTTCTCCCCTTCCTTCGATTTACTTTCTTTACTCTCCCCCTTAGCCTTTGCATCCTCGACATCCTCCTTCCGACTGGGTTGAAGTCTGCTCTCTGTCTTTTCTTCTCGAGAGTCTTTTCTACTTGTGTCACGAGAGTCCTTTTCTGCTTCATCATTCTTGGACTTGATTCTTTTATTATCTTCATCATGTTTTGGTTTTTCATCTATTCTTTTACTCTGTTCTTTATTCTCTGAAAGCTTGCTTGTGTCACCTTTTGTTTGATCACATGTTGTCTTGGCTACTTCTTGAGAAGCTCCTTTTGCCCTATCTCTAGATACCTCTTCATCTTTTCTGTTCATCTCTGACTTTGTCTCTCTGACCTTACTAGTGGAGTCCTCTTTCTGTTCCACTTTTTCCTCTCTTGAAGATGCTTGTTTTGTTTCATCAGATTTATCTTTTTCTCGAGTCTTTTTCAGGTCCTCTTCTTTGTGTTGTACTTTTTCCTCGCTTAAAGATTTCCGTTTCCTTTCGTTATCTTTTTCCTGAGCTTTCTTCTGGCCTTCCTCTTCTTTCTGCTCAACCTTTTCCTCTCTTGATGATCTCCGTTTTCTTTCATCGGATTTATCTTTTTCCTGAGATTTCTTTGTGTCTTCTTTTTCCTTCTCTTTCTGTTCCACTTCTTCCTCTCTTGAAGATCTCCGTTTCAATCTGGTAGACTTATCTTTTTCCTGAGCTTTCTTCTGTTCTTCCTCTTTGTGTTCTACTTTTTCCTCTCGCGAAGATTTTCGTTTCCTTTCATCAGATTTATCTTTTTCCTGAGCTTCCTTCCAGCCTTCGTCTTCTTTCTGCTCCACTTTATCCTCTCTTGAAGATCTCTGTTTCTTTCCATCACTTTTATCTTTTTCCGGAGCTTTCTTCGGGTCTTCTTTTTTCTCTTCCTTCTGCTCCAATTTCTCTTCTCGTGAAGATCTCCGTTTCCTTTCATCAGATTTATCTTTTTCTGGAGCTTTCTTCGGGTCTTCTTTTTTCTGCTCTATTTTTTCCTCTCTTGAAGATCTCCGTTTCCTTCCATCTTTTTCCTGAACTTTCTTCGGGTCTTCTTTCTGCTCCACTTTTTCATCTCGTAAAGATCTCCGTTTCCTTCCATCAGATTTATCTTTTTCCTGAGCTTTCTTCGGGTCTTCTTCTTTTTCCTCATCTTTCTCTTCAACCTTTTCCTCTCTTGAAGATCTTCGTCTTCTTCTAGAGGATTTATCTTTTTCCTGAACTTTCTTCAGGCCTTCCTCCGGCTCTGTATCTCCTTTCTTCCCTTGAACAGAATGTCCACTATCACCTTTCATGTCCATTTGAGACGCAGGTACTTCTTTCTTATCCTGAAGTGTTTTCGATTCAGAGGAATGTTTCGCTCCAGGCTTCAATTCGGCAGTTGCCGTGACAACAACAGAATCACTTTGAGGCTCGGCAATAGATCTCTTAATGTAATCTTTGCGTGACATCGGACGTTTGTCTTCATCAAGCTCAGATTTGTCATCTTTTGCTTCTTTAATCTGACCTTTCATTTCCGATACAGCTTTTTCTTCTTCAGGTGGTTCTTCTGATTTGTTCTGGATAGGTTCAGGAGGTTTCTCAACAGGTGGAGGAGGAAGGGGTGGAGGTGGTTCTGCAATTTCCTCGACTCTACTTCCACTTCTCCGCCGACCACCTCTTGTCACTTCTTTCTCTGGTGTCTCATCTTTTTCCACCTGCAAAAAACACAGAATAATCTGAGTTAATTCAACCCTTGCCAAGGTACAGGTAACATTCAGTATGAGCACCATATAAGTCTGAGCATTAACAGCAAAAGAGATTTTGGTTCAGGGCTGTCGCCGGACTTGTCCTACTCTGTACAAACACCACTGGACAAGTGGACATATTTTAGGACAAGTGCAAAATTCAAGATCAAATTCTCAAAATATCCAAAATAAATGGTAAAATCTGCATTTGGAAAAACATTTTGATAACACTTAGAAAAAGTGATATTTCAACAGGCCTTGAGTTGTACTTTTAATGTGGCTTTCAGTTATTTCTCGGCTACAGCACTTCCGTTTGGTGCTCCCTTTTCTGGGCTGCAAATCACAGGATTTAAACCCACAAACAGTGATCGCGTATCGAGTATGCGTAAATTCATATTTGTATGTTCATTTCATATTTTTATAGCATATCTTGACATCAGTGTAAAGGAATGGGTCCGTTCTGCAGGGAATATCTATTATTTACTTCTGATTGGTTCAATGACAAATGTACTGAAAAGTGAGTGAGTGAATGTGATTTAACATAGCAGTGGGTAATATTTCAAGCATAACGCTACGGTTGTTACAAGGGCACCAAACGTTTGAGTCGAACGAAAGTGACCCAGCCGGGATTCGAACCCCCAACCTTGTGGTTGTGAGGCAGACGCTCTACCAACTGAGCTACCCGGGTTGCACTGAAAAGAGTTTTCAATTTATTTTGTTTGTTTCGGCACTCAGTACTAATTCATTCAACACTGTACTCATCACTCTGGAAAATTAGAAATATGTACTCCTTGGTAAGGAAACATTATGTGGAGCACTGTAGATTAGACAGGTTTCCATAAAAATATACTGAACCGCAAAAGAAACGTCATCCAAAGTAACATTGCATGAAAAGTTGTCATTTAAATATCTGGTCAAAGTTCCTAAAATTTAACATTACCTCATCCGGAAAAATGAAATTTGGTGATAAAAAACAAAGCAGATGACAATAAAACCGATCACCCAAATGCATCACGACATAGGCCATTGTAACCCGATGCAGACGAGTTCCATGCATCTTGAAATGCGTGTGCGTTCCCCCAATTTTTTGCCCTATAAAAATCCACCCAGATCGGATAACATTCATTCGTTATTGAATTGCTACGACAAGAAATGGACAAGATGGACAAGAAATCAGCGACACCAAGCTCTTGGATGATTGCAAGCTGGACAAACCACCCGGCAAGTAGCCAATGCATTTCAAGTCTACATAAGGACCATATACAGGCTCCAGCAACCGGTACGACACCACCAACACTACAGATGACCGACCACGTAGTGGAAGACCAAGGGTCACCATCCGACATCAGGATCGTCAGATTGAGCGACAGCATCTTCAAGATCGCTTTGTTACTGCTGCGAAAACTGCTCGACAGACCATGGGGACACACTGCGTCGACGATTGACGAGCAGACACCTCCACTGTCACAGGCCACACCGAAGACCTATTCTGAGCGCCGGGACTGTCTTCAGTGGCCAACACAGCAACAGAATTGGCGCCACTCTCAGACGAGAGCTGTTACTGTATCTCAACAGCAGATAGAGAGTCTTGCAACGCCGTGGAGAATGTTATTTGTTATATGTTGTTGAAAGATTTGGATGCTTATGTTGTTGAAAGATTTGGATGCTTATGTTGTTGAAAGATTTGGATGCTTATGTTGTTGAAAGATTTGAATGCTTATGTTGTTGAAAGAGACTCGTGGGGTGGTCCGAGCATCATGGTTTGGGGTGGTATTGGTCTTGCACAG